>BSBK01012725.1:20000-90500 GCA_027943335.1 Chamaecyparis obtusa
GGTTAGGGCTAATTACAATCAGAAAACAATTCTGCAAGATCCATAACTAGATCCAATACAATCTCAGCTAGTTCAACTCTGAAGAGAATTAGAAGCTGATGGAAACCCTAAGGAAGATCTAAACTTGAGCTCACAAGCCTCCAAGCAATCTCCTTGTCTCTAAGTATGCAAACCCCTAGCTTTGCTACAAAGGACTATCAGATTACAATCTGATCTGCAAGAACATCAAGAACTTTTCCACAACTTCACCAACTTCAACTTCGCATCTGAATTCTAGATCTGCTAAGTCTCCAAGTTTTGATCTCCCAAAATTTGCCTCTAAACATCTACCTAAGCCCTCCTTAAATAATAATCATCAACCACAAGTCAGTTGGATGAAACCCTTAACTGCCCTAAAACAATAATTAAATTCCATACAAGTCATCTTACAAATGTATACAAACATTTAATTTTGCATGTCAGCCCAAGACAATGGCTACCAAAAATTAATTCACCAAGTTGGCTCAAAATATCACACAGAATTCCAGTCGGTAAGTCAGAATTGCCAAGTGATAGTAAAATTACCGAGCATGCTAGGCATCGCCGAGCACTAGTATTGACCGAGCCCCATAGGCATGACCGAGCAACACTTTTACTGAGTGCCAGGGACTACCGAGTTCCTTCAGTGACTGAGCTTCCTTTAATGACTGAGACTGTCGGTCAAGGTTGCAACTGAGTAAAACTGGCCAAAACACAAACACTCCATGCAGTATACCAAGGGCACAGAATGCCCCTGCCTTAACCTTGGATGCCCCTGCATCACCTTAAATCAGAAACTCTTGAGCATAAAGATGAATAAGGTAGAAACTATAACATCTTATTTCCTAAGAATCATCAAAATAAAGGATAAACTCTCTACCATGGGAAACGGTGTGGATGATGTGGAACTAACACTTATAGCTCTTAGAGGTTTGCGTATTTCATGGGAATAATTCATTCAATGCATAACCATTTGTCCTTCTCTACCCAAGTTTGATCAACTAAAGAATGATTGCACTGAGGAGGAATCTCAATTAATTTCAAGAGGAATATGCCCAACTAAAGAGGGAGAAATTCAAGCTCTACATGCGAAAGAAAACAACAAAGGGGAAAAGAATTTTAAACGGAAAAGAGGAAACCACAAAGACCTCTCCAAAGTTCAATGCTACAAGTGTGATAAGTTTGGACACACTCATAGGTTCTATCCAGAAAGGAAGAAAAATCATGCAGACATTGTTGAAGTCAGAGAAGAGGAATATTCCTTATTCTAAAGAATTTTAAAGAATTCTACATTTCTATTGGGATTAAGAGGGAGTATTCAGTACCATACAATCCTCAACAAAATGGATATAGAATCTATGTTCCAAGAAAAAGAGCTATTGAAATCAATAGGGATGTGAAATTTGAAGAAAATGTTAGTCATAAAGAAAAATGAAAATGATTTACTTATAGAAATAAATGAAGACTACAAAATTAAGAATCAGAGGGAGAACATGAAGTGACTTGTTGGACTATGTGGAAAACCTTATCAAGTTGGTTTACATCAAGACTATAGAAATACTGATACTTTCACCGAGCCCCTTCTAGATTGAAAATATAATACTTTAGAGGTAAACTTGGTATGAATAAACCATAGTTGTAAATTTTGAGATTAAATCTAAATTATATGTAATTTATATTCATGAATATTATAAATGGAAAATATTTCAATATTAGTCTTGTGAAAGGTGTCAATATTTCATATGTGTTATATTACTATTGCTAAGTGATGACTTAGACAATAGCTTGACCTAGTGTCAAGTATAACTATGTATTATAATCATTAGTCCCGATACTGAATGTTCTGGAGTTGTTATTAAATCCAATTCCAAATTGGTTGGGGATTATAACAACCTATGAATCAAGATGAGACTACATTAAGTTGTTGTCCCAGAATGTGTTGGATATCTTGATTGTTATGGCTAAATCTAGTTCTGAATTAGTCGAGGGTTGCGATAACTCTTCTATTAGGATGAGTACATTATGATGATGTCCCAAGCTATGTCAGATATCTTGGTATGAAGTTATGTGTTAGTTATCACTAAATCCAGTTCTGAATAAGTCAGGGATTGTAATAACACACTAATCAATCCTCTCTTGCTAAGAGGCAGTGTTATAGAATAGCATCGATCTGATTGATGGAATGTATACTATGAACATATATATATATATATATCTCTGTGTGTGTGTGTGTGTCTAACTAAATTTAATATACATAACCATCTAAATGAATCAGTGTTGCTTAACTTATGTTAATTAATCAACAAACTAATTAGTAGTTACATATATGTAGAGTTGTGACTCTATTGTAAGACTCACACCTCTATGTATATATGACTACCTATTAGTGTATTTATAAGGGATTCTTACTCAATGGTTGATATCAATCACAACAGAAATATCAAGCAATAGTAACCATTCAAATTCTTTCTATATACAATCTTGTTCTTTACAGTTGGAAATGGTTGTCGGTAAGTAAAGATATTCATCAGTCATAGTTAACCAAGTAAATGATAACTAAGGAAGATATCAACTAAGTAAATGATAACCAAGAAGGAAGACTTAACTAAGTACATGAAGTTGGTCGGTTAAATAATAAATCAATTTAAAAGATGACATCGAATGATCTAGAAAATTCTAAGGAAGGAACAAATTCAATTAATAAAATCAATAGATCAAAAATATTAGGTACATATAAATGGTGAAGATCTAATGATTGGTTTGAGATCCAAGAAAAGTTCAAGTTCCAAGGTGAAGATACAATTGGAAAGATTCATAAAAATTTTTACCGTGCTACAGATTTGATCGAATGGAGGAGATTAAGCAGTGAATAGGATTAAGTAGCAAAAAAATTCTATATAAAGGATGATCATGATGGTAATAATGTTGATGTTGAATTGTTGATTTATTGATAGGTAGTGCATATGGCCAAATTAGTATAGAAGGGTACACCGAGCACAATGAGTTAAATAAAAGTGTGAATGAAGTGAAGGAAAGTGATGAGATGAAGAGTGTTTGTTGATCAACCAAAAAAGAAGAGTTTGAAGAAGATAAATGAACAAAAAGGAGATTTGAACAGGCAAAGGTTGTTGCATATTTTATTAGATCATTTCACTATTACTTTCTAATCATTGTAGCAAAAAATATCCTAACTGAGTGGATTTAACAATCATATTTCTAAATCCTTTCTAAGGTGGAATTCTATCGAATGTTCTAAGTCCACTAATAAGGCCACTCATTATAGGGTGATATATCTAGTTGATCTTTGGTGAAAATCCCCTAATAGGGTCACAACTAGCGAATGTGTTTTGCAATCTTTAATAGGATTGTCTCTTAATCGAGCTCACTTTAGAAGAGTGAATTATTTTGTGGGTGATAATTCTTGTAGTGATTTTTACCCAAATTGGGTTTCCACATTAAATAGTGGTGTTAATGTGTGATTGAATGTTTGGCATGTTATTTACTAATTTTCTGATGCATAGTGTTGTGGTCAGTTGAATGTTTAAATCTGATTATAAAGATTAGTTGATGAAAATATTTTCAAGTTGAAAATTATTAAGGGATCTGAGATAACGGATTCTATAATTGATTCACCCTCCCTTTCAGTTAGCCAACAATTGGTATAAGAGAATTCGGTGCTTAGAGGTATAAGTTTAAAAGACTTAAGCTAAAGATTTGAAGATGTATAGGAAAGAAGTACCAAATTTGAACAAGGAGAGCTTCCCTACATGAAAAAGTAGGATGAAGTTACACCTATTTGGAATTGGAGATTCTGCACTCTACAATTTGGAAAATGACTATAGTCCACCACCTAGTGGACCTATGATAGTGGATCATATGAGAGATAAGATGGAACACAAATTGGTAATGATTGATATTGCTTCTTCCCTTACTGATGCTGAGTTGAATGACATAAAGTACTGTACTACAATGAAATAAATGTGGGATAAACTTGCACTTGTTTATAGAGGTGATCTTCATGTACATAAAGAAAAGGTTGATAGTCTCAGAGGAAAATTTGATGAGATGAGAATGAAAGAAGATGAAAAAATTGCACAATACAGTTTCATAATTAAGGAAGTGGTTAGTGCTATCAAAGGTCCTGGTGGAACAATAAATGGAGAAGATGTGGCAAGAATTTATTTTTGAACTCTCTTGCCTAAATATGATATTTGAGTCTCTTATATTCATTAATTGAGATCCATACCTAGTAATGTTGTTAATCTTGATGATTTGATCGGTAAGATAGAAACAAATTTTATGATTATTTCTAACCATTGGTAGTTCAAGAAGAGAAAGAGACATTAACTATAGTTTAGGTGGAAGTGACTATGACAATATACTAAATGAGAAAAAAGAGCAAGAAGAACTGAAAGTAGTGTTGGAAAAGAGGGTAGTGATAGGAAAAGGAAAGTATAAAGGTAAATTGCCTCTAAAATGGTTTAATTAAAACAAGATTGGTCATATTGCATCAAGGTAGCTTGATAATTATAGGAATGATAAGAAGGACAAGAAGGAGAACCAATACCAAAAGTTCAGAGACTACAAGGAAAACGGAAAGAAATCACGCTATCTAGTCAAGGAAGGACTAACCGACGATGAATCTGATGACATAATTGAAGGTGAGGAAGTGGTTTATGTTGATATGAAGGATGATTTAGAAGAAGAAAGGTATACAGATGAAAAATCCCTTATTTCTCAAGTTAGTGAAATTGACCCATGGATTATTGATAGTAGTTGTTCACATCATATGATTGGTGATATTGATAAGTTGGAAAACATTGAAGAATATGATGGAGGATTTGTTAGATTTAGAAATGATTCTCCATGTTATTTAAAAGGAAAGGGATCCATTATACTGAATTAAAAGATTAAATGAGATAATGCTTATTGTGTTCAAGGACTAAAGTATAACTTTTTGAGTGTAGCACAACTAAATAACAAAGGTCACCGACTAGAATTTCAGAACCAAAAACTGAAGATCTATGATGCTATTGGAGATTTGATTGGAACTGGTGAACAATATAAAGGTAACTTATTTTATCTAAATTGTAACAAAAATGTGGGTATGTTTGCAAGAAGTGAAGATGCATGGTTATGGTATAAAATATTTTGTCATGTGAATTTTGATAACATGATCAAGGTTAGTAACGAGAAAAGAGTCAGAGGTTTACTGAGATTGAGCAAGCCAAATAAAGTTATGTGTAAGGAATGTCAAATTGGTAAGATGACAAAATAAATTTTTTCAAGAAATTATTAATCAACTAATGGTATATTCTAGATTTAGTTCATACTGATCTATGTGGCCCTATGAGAGTACAAAGTAATTATGGTGATTGATATTTCACTTTGTTGGTTGATGACTACTCAAGGATGATGTTTGTAATGCTTCTAAAAGAAGATTCTAAAGAATTCCAAATGTTTAAATGGTATAAGGAAAGAGTTGAGAAGGAAATAGGTAAGAAATTTAAATGTTTAAGATTAGATAGAGGAGGTGAATTTATCTCTGATGAATTTATTGTCTTCTGCAATGAGAATGGAAACAAAAGAAAAGTCTTTGCATTGAGAACTCCAAAATTGTGGAATACATGAAAGAAGGAACATATCAATAGTTGATTGTGTGAGAACATTATTGATTGAGGAGGTTGCAAAAACATTTTGGAGAGAAGCCATTAGCACTATTGTTTACACCCTCAACTGAGTACAGCTGAAGAAAGATACAAATAAAACTCCCTATAAACTCTAGTATGGGTATACACCTAATGTTAGCTACTTTAAAATATTTGGAAGTAGGTGTTACATTCTGAAAGATGCTAGGAATGGAAAGTTTGATTCTAAAGGAGATGAAGGTATATTCCTAGGATACTCTACAAAGAGAAAAGCTTATAAATGTTTGAATAAGGTTACTAACAAAATTGTGGAAAGTGCAAATGTAAGGATTGATGAGTTTGTAGATAAAAATCAAGGAGATAGAAAAAATGAAACAAAAGATTATCAAATATTTGTATATGTACAAGGAGTTTCTAGTAATTTACCCAAGCTACAAGAAGAAATTGAGGGACTAGTTGAGTCCCCACTAAGAGAAGAAAATTCTAAAGAAAAAAGAATTGAGCTAGTACTAGAAAAGTATGTTAGAAGAAACCATTCACCAGCTCAAATAATTTGAGATAAGAATGCAAGATTCATGATAAGAAGTAAGTTTAGAGACAATAAATGTTTGATTTCTAAATTTGAGTCTAGATTAGTCAAGAATGCACTTGAAAATGAAGATTGGGTTAATGAAATGAAATAAGAGATTGATTAGATTAAAAAGAACAATACTTGGTCACTCGTACAGAGACCTAAAGATAAGAATCTTATTGGTACAAAATTAATTTTCAGAAATAAACTAAATGAAAATGGAGATGTGATAAGGAATAAAGATAGACTTGTATGAAAATGATATGCTCAGGAGGAAGGTATTGATTATGGTGAGACATTTTCTCCTGTTGCTAGATTAGAAGGTGTGAGAATTCTAATTGCATACATAGCCCATAAAGGTTTCAAGGTTTATCAAATGAATGTAAAGTCTACACTTTTTAATGGAATACTAGAAGTGTACATTGAGAAACCAGAAGGATGTGTTGACAAAATTCAGAAAAATATGGCATGTAACTACAAAAGGGACTATATGGTTTGAAATAGGTGCCCCAATCATGGTATGAAAGACTCCACTCATATCTAATGTGAATAGGTTTCATTAGAACTAGTTATAAAAGTAATGTGTACTTGAAAGGTGAATCTGAAGATAAGGTATTAATAGCTGAAATCTTTGTTGATGATATCACATTTGGAGGAAATGAGTCAATGTGTAGATCATTTGTTGATGAAATGAGTAAGGAATTTGAAATGTCAATGAATGGATAGATCAATTTCTTTATTGGATTGAAAATTCAACAGATCAAGGATGAAATATACATAACATAGTCAAAATACATCAAAGAGATCCTAAATTTTTTTGGAATGAAAGACTCAATACCGGTTGGTACACCAATGATTACTGGATATAAATTGTCAAAAGAAGATGACTCTACTAAGGTGAATGAAACTTTGTACAGATACATGATTGGTAAGCTATAATATGTTGTTCATAGTAGGCCAAATATTGCACATGCTATTGGTATTGTGGCTAGATTTTCTTCTAATCTTGAAGAAACAAATATGACTATTGTGAAGAGAATATTTAGATAACTGAAAGGAACTGAGGACTATGGATTATGGTATAAAAGAGATGGACATATTGAATTGAAAGTGTATAGTGATGTTGATTGGGAAGGTAATGTGGATGATAGAAAAAGTACAAGTGTGGGATCTTTCTTCTTATGAGAAATATTAGTGACATGGATAAGAAAAAAGAAAAGTTGCATTTCACAGTCAACTGTTGAGGTGGAATATGTTGCTGATGCAATCAATTGTTCTAACATTGTTTAGATAAAACAACTACTTGAAGGGATACAAGAGGAAATAGATGGTCCTATGACAATATATTGTGACAATACAAGTGCTATAAAAATTTCAAAGAACCTGATGATGCACTCAAAGACAAAGCATATATCAATCAAGTATCACTATTTGAGATAACATGTATAGGAAAAAAAATTAAAGATGGAATATGTAAAATCCAAGGAATAGATTGCTGATATATTCACAAAGCCATTACCTAAGGATAATTTTGAGTACCTTAGAGGTAAACTAGGGGTCATTCCCATATCTAATGTTCATTAGAGAAAGATGTGGGTTGCATCAATTCACGCTTTATCAAATTATCTATTTGTGAGTTGATGCAGATGTTCACTATTTAGGAGCGGCCTAAAGTTGTGAGAAAGATATGAGGAAAAAAAAGTAATTTCTACAATAAAGGTACAAGGTACAACTACAAGGACCATTAGTTTTTGATTAAGGTTTGGCAGGTACCTTTGGTATTATTATCAAAGGGGGAGAAGAACTACTAAAGGAAGAAAAGACACCCAAGGAGGAGAATGAATGAGGAGAGATGTCTAGAGAGATATGACTAAGGAGGAGAGATATTAATGAAGGAGAAGAGCCGAGGAAGAAATATTAATGGAGAGATAACTATTTAAGAAGAAAGGAGGACACAAAAAAAGAATGAAGATTACTGATATTGATGGTATATTTCAGATGTGAGATATATAGAATGTGTTTCCATCAATGCAAAAGTGGGAAATTGGTACCCCAAATAATGAGATATTTACCCCAACTAATATTGGATGATGATTGTAATGGACAAGGTTAGCTGAGAAATGAAAGGTATGTAGATGGATTGGATCAGTTGTCATGTTTTCATTTATGTCAAGCCTGTTGACTTATTGATTTATGCAAGTTGTCATATCAATTGGAAATATGTGATGTTGAGTAAAGAAATGGTTGGTAAAGAAAGAAGATGAAATGAAGAAGTGATGTTAAGTATGTGAGCTTAAATGGGCTATTGTTGAATTAGTCTTTGCCAAGGTAATATTGATTTGATGAAGTGTTCAAATGATGCACACATCATTTATATTGGTCAGTAATAAATGATTAAAGTTGTGAAGTGAAAGACAAGGAAATAGTGTGTTCTACCAAGTTGGAAATGGTTGTCGGTAAGTAAAGATATTGGTCGGTCACAGTTAACTAAGTAAATGATAACCGATGAAGATGTTAACTGAGTAAGTGATAACCAAGAAGGAAGACTTAACCGAGTAGATGAAGTTGGTCGATTAAACAAGAAATCAATTTTAAAAATGACATCAAATGATCTAGAAGATTCTAAGGAAGGAACAAAGCCAGTTAATGAAATCAATGGATTAAAAATGTTAGGTACAAATAAATAGTGAAGATTTAATGATTGGTTTGAGATCCAAGAGTTCAAGTTCCAAGGTGAAGATACAACTGACAAGAGTCATAAATTTTTTTCTAGAGCTATAGATTTGATCGAATGGATGAGAGTAAGCAGTGAATAGGATTAAGTGGAAAAAAATGTCTATATAAAGGATGATCACAATGCTAATATTGTTGATGTTGAATTAATGATTTACTAATAGCCTATGCATATAGATGAATTAGTACATAAGAGTACACCAAGAAAAATAGAGTTGAAGAAAAGTGTGAATGAAGTGAAGGAAAGTGATGAGATGAAGAGTGTTTGTTGATCAACCAGAAAAGAAGAGTTTAAAGGAAAAATGAGCAGAAAGGAGATTTGAACAAACAAAGGTCATTGCATATTTTATCATATCATTTCATTGTTACTTTCTAACAATTGTAGCAGAAAATCTCTAAGCCATTTAGATTTAATAGTCCTATTTCTCAATCCTTTCTAAGGTGGTATTCTAATGAATGTTCTAAGTCCTCTAATAAGGCCACTCATTACAGGGTGATAGATCTAGTTGATCTTTCATGAAAATCCCCTAATAGGGTCACATCTAGAAAATGTGTTTTGTAATCTTTAATAAAATTGGCTCTTAATTGAGCTCACTTCATAAGAGAATTATTTTATGGGTGATAAGTCCTGCAGTGGTTTTTACCTGAATTGGGTTTCCACGTTAAATACTGGTATTAATGTGTGATTGAATGTTTCACATATTATTTACTAATTTTCTTATGCATACTAGTGTGGTTGGTTGAATGTTTAAATCTGATTATAAAGATTAGTTGATGAACATGTTTTAAGGTTGAAAATTATTAAGGGTTTTGAGATAACTGATTCACCCCCCCCTCAGTTATCCAATAAGGGATGTTAAGATCAAATATGTGAAAATTAATGGAATTATATAGGAAAATTGATGGATAAGGAGTAAGGGTTATGGAAGGTACATATGGATAGAAGGGATGCATAGGATAGCCAAGATCAAAGATGGGAAAGGAAATGATAATGAACTTATATAGGACAATGGATCATGGATAGGAAATGTGGAAGATATTTATGGTAGCATAGTATAGATGGAGCTTTCCCCCAAGTATAGATTCCAAGGGGAGGTGGATAAATAAATGGAAAAGATATGGTGTGCATGTGAAGTAAATGATATGGAAGATATCATGGATGTATATCTAGTTGTCATGAAGATTAAAGATATAAAAAGTGGAAAGTGGGTGGATAAGGGATATGAGATGGAGGGTATGAAGATGATAGGGGATATTGATATGGAGGATATAAATGGAATTGGATAATAGATAATGGATGGAGGAAATGTATAGGATGATCAAGATCAAGGACATGGGAAGGTGTATTCACTCAAACAATATTATAAATGATGGATTAAGGGAATGCATATTATGAGGACTACGAGATGGAGGATAGGTATGTCAAGATAAAATATGTGAAAATAGATGGAATTATACAGGAAAATGGATTCATAAGGAGTAAGGGTTATGCAAGGTACATATGGATAGAGGGGATGCATAGGATAGTCAAGATCAAATATGGGAAAGGAAATGATAATGAACTTAGATAGGACAATGGATGGTGGATAGGGAATGTGGAAGATATTTCTGGTAGAATAGTATGGATGGAGATTGCCCCCAATTATAGAGTGTAAGAGGAGGTGGGCTAATGAATGGAAAAGATATGATATGTATGTGAAGTAGATGATAGGGAAGATATTATAGGTGGATAATGAGAAGTAATTGTCCCAAAGAATGAAGAAAAACTAGAGGGAGGGATTACACATGATGTGTGTTTGCTAGGTTTTCATCATTGTACTTGTCCAAGGTGCTTGATTACCAAGTTTTCGCCATTAGATGATTTTTTTTTATTTTTTCTCTTTTTGACCTTTTTTAAAATTAAAAAAAATTAATTTTAAAATTTTATAGAGGAATCATAATGGGGAAAAGGAAAGAAGACTCAAGTATCTAGTTCCATGGATGGTACCCCTTTATATAGAATAAGGGACTTCAGATATATGCTCATAGATGTTTGTATGAAGGTGGGAAGGGGGATGAAATAGGTAGGCGGATGGAGGATAATGATTTATGAAAAATTTTGGATCAAAGGGGTGGATGGGCATGGAAGGATTGGGAGATAATGGATGAGGGGTTGGAAGACTTTTGAATCAATGAATGAAGGATTTGGAAATATAATAATTGGCACACACCTAGGAGGGTGGTGGAGTAGTGGAGGGGATTTTGAAGGAGATGGAGGAGAAAGTGTAGATTTTGGGATGTAAGAACTCAAAATAGATGAAGAAAATAGTGTAATTAGGCTAGTGGATTTTAGGACATAAGGACCCAAAATGGATTTGGAAGATGGAGGATTGAATGAATAATGTGCAAAGGAAGCTTGTGAATTAGAAAGGTTGGATGCCAATTTGGATTTTTCTTTTGGATGAATTTCTTCAATGAGTAGGTTATGAATCCACACAATTTTTTATTTTTTCATTTTGGGCCTTTGTGGCCTTTTGAATTTTTCTTTATTTTTGTAAGATATAAAAATATATGAAGATATATACTTTTATATCTATGTTTGTGTGTTGTGTAAAATGTGAAGTGTGTGGAAAATGTTGTGGACATACAAAACTTAATAAAAGATAAATACTTATCTTGAAAAGTGGTAGATTTGGAAATCACTATTTTATGGTGTCTATACTCAGTTTCATGAAATTTTGCACCCAGATCCAACTTGGAAACACATAAATAGAGAAAACCCAGAAACCTTCTACTGTTCTGAGAAAGATCAACCTTGACCCAAAATAGGGGTAAGATCTTAATTTGGGGCACAATCTTACCCCTTTATGTTGACCTTGACCTGTAGTATTCTGATGGAAAATCTATTCAAAGATCCTGGAAGTTTGCTGAAAAGGGTACTTAGATCCACCCTATGATTTGTTGTCCTGCACCTATACTTACAACAGAAAGGGTTTTGTTGTTTGGATGAGGGATTTTCCCTGGTCAAACCCCAGTTTGGAATCAACTTTTAAAATAGAATTGAAATAAAGAATGCTAGCAAGTAGTAGAAGTAGATCTAACAATGAAACTATGATATTCAATAGATATGCAATTATATTTGGAATGTAAACAAGTATGTTGATATGAAAGCTTGGACTCAACACTAACAAATTTAAATCAAAACCTCCATGATTGTATGCTTGGAATCCACCTTGAAAGGAGAATGAATAGATCTTGAAGATGAACAAAGCATCTTGAAGGAAGATCACACCACCATGATGGATAGATCTAGGGTTTGAATAATGAATCTTGAATGCTTGAACCAAATCCCTCCAAAGGCTTAAATGCTTGAATGCTTGATCTTAAATGGAGAAATTGAATTCTTGAATGTAGATGATGGATTGAATGCTTCCTTGATTGAGAAATTCTTTCTTGAAAGATGGAGTTCTTGATTGCAAAAGAGAGATGATAGATCACTTGATACTTGATGGAGATGGATTGAAATGAGAGAGGAAGGCTTCCTTTTATATAATTATAGGGCACAAATTTCTAGAGAGGCCTACATAGGAGAATTAAATTACCATTTAAAACTTAACCCCTAGAAATAGACCTAAATTAAATATATTATAAGAGTTTACCATTCTGAAATCCGAAATAGCTGACCCAAAAGTAGGAAATAAAACTTTCTGAAACCCAGATTTTGAAATTTGGACCTAGGGTCAGGGTCGAGGTCAACTTTGACCTAGGTCAAGGTCAAGGTTGACCTGGACTTAGGTTAGGGTCGAGGTTGACCTTGACCCTGAGGTCAAGAATCTTAGGGTTTCAGGTCAAGATGCTAGAAACAGGCTGGAAAGAGGTGGAAAGAGGGACAAAATAGGGGGAAAAACAAGATCCAAGATAGAGATCCCATCAAAGCACCTGACATGAATCCAAACCACCTACTCAGAGGGCTAAATGGGTCCTAAATGGAACTACTTCAATTTTTTGATCATTCATTTAGCCCCCACTTTAGCAAGAGTATGGTTTCAACACAAACTCTTGGTAAAGGAGAAGAAAGATCCAAGTGGATTCAAAAAGAGATAGAATAACACTTAGTTAAGGATATGAGCCCCCAAACTAAGGATTCTAACTCAACATAGATGCACGAGGGTGTGAAAACAAAGAAAAAAAAATAAAAAGCTAAAAGACACAAAAAGAGGGGTTAGTACAAAAATAAGCCCAAATCAACTAGCAAAGGAAACCTTGCTAAGAAATGCTTCCTATACTAATATCATATTTGGAAAGCTATCATATAAGCATAAATTATTAAATAAGAAAGACAAGAGAAATACTATAAATAAAATAGCTTCATGATCTAATCCTATTAGCATGAAAGAGAAAAGAGAGAAAAGAGAAAGTGATTACCTCGCCTACTAAGATGCCCACCTGACCGTGAATCACCAATGAGGGAGAGCCCAATACATAGAAAAACCTAATAGTTCACCCAAAAACTATGCTTTGTAGTTGTAATGTGTCTTCTGATGGCTTTTGGAATGCCCATAGATCCACATTCTTGTAGCACTATGAAATATAAAATGTGTGTCTCTTTAGGAATTAGCAACTTATGTACACTACCTTTCGAGGATTTAGCATATTGAAAATTGAAAACTGCATGTCTCTTCAGGATTTAGCAACTTATGTGTGTTACCTTCAAAGGATTTAGCATATTGAAAATTTGAAAAATGCGTCTCTTCAGGATTTAGCAACTTATGTGCATTACCTTCCGAGGATTTAGCATATTGAAAATTGAAAAATACGTGTCTCTTCAGGATTTAGCAACTTATGTGTGTTACCTTCCAAGGATTTAGCATATTGAAAATTAAAAAATGCGGCATAAGGGAGACCCTATATATGCCCCCCTCCTTATCATGGTTGTCTACTAGACATGATAAGGAAGAGAAGGATGATACTGTAATCACCTAAAATTGGACAAGATGAATCAAGTGAATAACTAAGGCAAAAATCAAAGGAATTGAATCAAATCGACCTATTATCAAATCAAAATTCAGATCAAGCCTTAAATCAATTTAATTAAAAATCAAAAGTCATAAATTCAACTTAAATCAAATAAAGCATGATAAATCAATCAACTGTGTAATTAATCTAATTAATTACATAGTTCATTAAATCAAATCAACCCATTCAAGGGGTACAAATGGCTAAAGATTTTAATTAAATTAAATTAATTAAATCATATTTTCCCTCAACCACCAAATGGGAGGAAAAATGATCAACCAATAGGATTTAAGGATTGAGCTCACATGGATCAAGCCTAAATTGAATCTCAATCACTCACTTGGAGAATGCATCTTGTCCACTCATTTTGTCCTTTGGTCCCAAGCTTTGAGGGAAAAATATTTAAATGGTCTCCAAAAGTGGAACCATGGACTTAACCCTCACCTAATCATGATCAAATCAACTACACCCCCTACCCTTGCCAAAATCTATAAAAGAAAGGCATAATTCAATCAATAATCATCCACAAATCTGAGAATAGCATAAAACGTCTTGCAATTTATAGCTAGAAAGGAAAATTGAGAGCTAAATAGGTGTAATTTCATTCGGAATTGAACTTTTAGCATTGTTTATCATTCATTCTCATTTTAAGACTATCAGTAATGGAAGCTTGCTGAGAGATTTGCATTAGCATCCCTAAATAGAGATCCATAGAGTGCTTATTTGTTAAAATAACTTATTCTTTGTGGTAATTTAGCTATTATTTTCATTTATTTGCAATACTAACCCTATGAAGGTAGTTTTTCTAGTACACAAAATGGCACCCACCGTGGGGCATTAGGCCTCATAAATTTTTAAATTCGGATAAGTAAAATTTTTTCTTGCAAATCTTGTTTTACTCTTTGTTTTGCAGATTTAATAGTGTGTTTGAGACATTCTCCAGCGCATACACCAGTTTCTCTAGTGTGTTTAAAGTCTGAAATAGCATGTTTACGGTAAACTTTTGTGCCTTTACATGGAGTTTTAGCACTTTCAATTTCTTTTATTTTATGTCTTATTTCTTTCAACACTTTTACCCTAACTCTCCAATGCGTTCAAATCATTCTCCAACGCTTTTAAGAATTTCTTTTAATGCCTTTGCTTAGTTTATTAGCGCTTTCAATTTCCATTCTAGCGCTTTTAATAATTTTCTGTAGTGTGTTTGATTTGTTTAACAACGCTTTCAATTGTTTTAATGACGCTTTCAATAGATTCTACTACGTGTTCAATTAAATTAATAATTGATAGAATCTAACTTGTGGAAAATGATTTCTCTATGTCTGCAAGATGCCTGGTCATAAAATACCAAAAAAACTAGAGACTAGATTTAAAAGCGAAGGGAAAGCTTTGACTAAATGGATTAAGGATGAGAACATTGCACACATCAAGCTGGTTTTGGAAAATTCTTAGCAAGAAAATGAGGTATATGAAGAATACTTGAAAGTTGTAGAAGCTAATAAATCAAAGTTCATATCATTAAATTGGATTTACTTGCCTTCATCAATTTTTGTCAAAATTCAATAAATAAGGCTTAAATTCAAAGTTATTCTTGTTTTCTTCATTTTGGCTTGTTGTGTTGACTAACTTGTTGGAGGAGAAGCGAATGGAAAGGAAGAATTGCCACTAGGTGAGCATAAAAATGGAAAATTCATAAAAAATGCCTCTAGCTTTAGCTAGCTTTGAAACAAGGTAAGCCTAAAACTTGGTCAATTTTTGCTTAAATCGTGGCCTTTTCAATTTCAACATCTAGTAATTAAAGTAGCCTATTATTGTTTGAGGGATTTGATACTAGGCCTATGCTCTTCACTTTCTAAGTGAATCAAAATGCCAAAAATATCAAGTTCCTAGATTAAAAGAAAGGCTAAGTAAATCAAGCACTAAATTTGAACAACCCCTTGTTTGTGAAAAAGAGTAGAAATACTCAATTCCCATTAGTTAGTGGGTTTTGTAATTGAACCTTGTTAAAAGTGTTTAGGAATTGAGAAATAGATAGGGATATCCTCTTCACCTTTTGGTGAATCAAACACCCAAAACCTATCTCTTCATTCTACTTTATTGCTTTCAAAATGAACATGCTAGATCTATAGTGGGCTCGCCTCCCAAGATTTGCCTTAATAAGGCCGGTGAGAGGGAAAACCCAAAGTGGGATACATTCACTTTTTCTATGAAAATCCAACCCAGTATGAAATGAAATGCATGCATCCTTAATGGGGTGTGTGAAAAAAAGATATTAAGCTTTTCAAACTTCCTTGAATAGTCCTTCAGGATTGCACAAAACTCTGACATACTGGTGGTGGGAAGCCTCCTAATTTTGGAGGATGAAAACTTAATGTCCATTTTGAATGGAATCTTGATTAAATACCTTATTAAAATATAAAAGACTACCTTGTAGAGCCATGTTTACGAACCAACTTGTGAACTAGGTAGATTTCTTGGAGTATCTTTTTGTGCAAAAACTCGTGATAACATCCTTACAAATTCAAACACTTTTTGTGTAGAGGGTTAAAAAGAACAAGTTTATCTGTGATTTGTTTGTTTGAAAAATACATACAACAAGTAAGAAGTATCCATTTGAAAATTCATGTTATATTTTTAAATCTCTTCATAAAAACAAATAATTACTAAACTGGGTAAAAATGATTCGAAATCAAACCTTGTTGAATACCAATTTCTACACGCTCTCATAAACTCAAACTATCTTTACAAGAAGAAAACACTTGCATTGCAAAAGAGGTCCCCAAATTTGAATATCAAAGCTCTTTCAACAATCACAGCCAAGGGGATAGTCTCCCAAATTTGTGTGAGAAGAGAATTGAATCAATGGGTAGAAACTCCACATTTCACGATTACCATCATGGAGAAAACAATGACAATATAAATAACATAAAGCAAGGGCCTAAGGAAACACTTGAAGAAAGAGATAATTGAGTGGCTCAAGACAATGAATTTCTTGAAGTCATGGATAAATTAATAGATAGAGATAGGGAAATTTTTTTCCTAAACTTAGCCCAAGCAGGGGTAAAACTTCCACATGATTATGATGTGGACCAACTGAAGAAATACCAAGAAGATGAAAATCCAATGAGTGCTATGACTAAACAATTGAAAATGTTCCAAGAATATATTGACCTAATGAAGAAAGTAGCTTAACCTAAGCCATTCTCTATCGAGGCCTTGTGTCCATTTCCTTTTGACAAAAGCTTGGTTATGGAGCCCTTTTTGATAAATGTAGTCTTTCCTAAGTACAACAAATACAAGGGTAAATCAGACCCACAAGATCACCTTAGAGAGTTTTGCACTCTAAGAATCAAATTTATGCATGATACAACATACTTAATGAGACTTTTTCCAAGAAGTTTAGGAGGTCAAGCCATGGAATGGTTCTCCAAACTTCTACAAGGGATAAAGACATTCGAGGAATAAGCCTCCAAATTTGTAACCCATTATTCTTACAACATCAAACAGGAGATTACCATGCTCAACTTATGTGACACTAAACAAAGAGATGGTGAATCTTTCCTAGGGTTCCTTGAAAGGTGGAGAATAATTTTTCAAGATATCCACAAAGTATCCCTGAAAAGGAGAAAATGGAAATATTTATGAACAACTTAAATGTGGAGATGAACTATAAGCTCCAACTTCAATGTCTCCCTACTTTTGAAAAAATTATTGAGAATGGGATCAATATTGAAGATGTGTTGGTTAAAAGGGGAGAGATCAAATTGTTCAAAGATAATAAGCCCTATAACAACACTAATAATAATCATTATATATCTAATTATAACAATAATAACGGAGCCAAAAATTACAATGATAAACCTAAAATATGGTTGAAGAACAATAATAAAAATATTGTGAATGATGGAGTTGTGGAAGCACACAACTTAAAGGCTACTCCCTTTAATTTATCAAGTGGAGAAAATTTGACATATAATGTGAATCAAACAAACAAAGCTCCTTTCAATAATACCAATTCTAACAACAACAACAATCCCTTTAATAATTTTAATGCCAACAAGCCTAAGCCTTTCTTTTCCACGTATCAAAGGAGAAAATCCACGTTTTTAGGTGAACCATTGCAAAATGAATTAAGGACTTTGGTGGCTAACAAGATCATTACCTTACCTGAACTAAGACTGTATGAACCCCAAGTTAAGCCAAATTGGTGGAATGAGTCTCACCATTGTGAATACCATCGTAATAAGAGACATAAAACTAATGAATGCATGAAATTGAAACATCTTTCCCAAGACCTAATTGATGATGGGATGATAAAGGTGGAAGTACCTCAAAACAATGAGGATCATACGGCCTTCAAAAACCCTTTCCAAAATCATGAAAATGGTGATTCATCAAACACCAATCAAAACAACATAAGAGGTAATGAAAAGGTCAATTTCACTCACACTTATGATAACACCATTAATACTTTGAGTGGTGATGAAAACACCATAAATGTGATTTTGGTAAAAGAAAAACTGAGGGAAGAAACATCTAATGGTGTAACTAGGGGGAAAGCATAAAAAAATACTCTACCTAGAAATTCCCTAAGAATTGTTCTACAAAATCAAACTTCATCTTCATCTTTCAAACAATATAATTTCGTAGACCAATTGCAAAGAACCCCTGCTCAGAGCTCTATTGTAGAATTACTCAAGCTCTCACCTACTCATAAGGAGATTCTAGAGAAAGCCTTGGTAGAAACTAATGTACCTCTAAATTTAGATGTGGATAAATTTCAAAACATGGTAGGACATCTCGTGGCACCCCATTGTCTATCTTTTTCAAAACAAGATGATATGTCTCTAAACTACCTGCAAAATCTGCCCTTGCATATAGAGGTCCTAATCCACAAGCATAGAGTGAAAAGAGTCCTCATTGATGGAGGAGCCGGCTTGAACATTTGTACCCTAAACTTGGTAAAGGCCTTAGGATTTTCTGAGGAGGCTATAAATCCAAATAAAAAAAAACCATAAAAGCCTACAATGATGAAGAGAGAGCTTCCAAAGGGGTCATAGTACTTCCTATCATATTTGGTCCAATGCATAAAGAGACCATTTTCCAAGTCCTAGACCTAAAGTTGACTTATAATATTCTATTAGGGAGGCCATGGATCCATGAAATGTAGGTCATACCCTCGACCTACCATCAATGTCTCAAATTCCCATATCTAGGACAAGAAGTCATGGTAAGCGAGGACTCAAACCCCTTTCAATATTGTAATAACATGAAGCCTATTAATGACTCCTTACTCCCACATAATGTAGAAGGGTAAATTTCCCAAAGAATAGAGAAAGGAAAAAGTTCAAAAGATCTTCCATCTTTAAAGGGAAAAGAAAAAGAAGAAAAAGAAATTGTTGTTGAAAATAACCAAAGTCCTACTAACCTAACTACATCGACAAAAGGAAAAGAGATGGTTAGTGAGGAGAGTGCTCCTGAGAAACATAAAGAAGACCAAGCTAGATCCATTCAAATCTACACCAAAGATGCTCATTACCAAAAAATGGATCATATGATGAAAAAATTTGAAAAGCAATGTCAAATTAAACAAAAGGGTGTAGGTGAATACTCCTTATCCATGATGGATCTACCCTTATTTTCAAAATCATATGGAAGGCCATACAATCTACCTCATAAATACAATGATGAATTTGTGAGGGAAAATGCATCTTAATTCATGGATAAAGAAGATAATGAAATCCTAAATTGGCTATATAAGGATGAGGAATCAAGTGCACATGAAAAGTGCATCCAAAATATAAGCATTCCCACACATCAATATGGGAAAGGATTTAAAATAATGCAAAAAATGGGATACAAAGGACAAGGACCTTTAGGAATAAGAAACGAAGGACTCATTGAACCCATTGAAATGACATGGAGAGGTAGCAAAGAAAAGACTAGATTAGGATACCTAGAACAAGGGTACACTCAAAAGAACTATCCTAAGGTCTATGCTCAAATATTGCAATTAGGATCACAAAATAATGAAGACTCAAATGATTGGGAATGGGACACATTGTTAAATGAATCATGTCAAGATAAAGGTATTGATGTCATTCATACTTACACTCCTAGCAAAGGAAAAGAACCTATTTCAGAATCAAATCAGAATCAATCCTCAAGCTCAAGTCAAGGAGTCTTAGATAATGTACCAATTCAAGAGATTGAAATAAATAATGGGTAGGAGAACCCTACGTACCATCATGGAGAGCTACTATGTAAGAATATAACATTAGGTTTAATCCATGATATTTTTACCCAACATAAACATTAGAGGATTCTAGTGAGGCAGATTTTGACCCTAGTTCTCTAGAAAATCTTGAAGAAGAACATATTGTAGATTTAAGCAATACAATGTTTCAACCTTCAAATTAAGTCATATACCTAAACCCCATTAAACTTAACCAAAGCATTGATCCTTTGACCCTTATCTATCTAGAATTAATCGAATGGGATTCCTTTGAACCTACCATCCTCCCTACATTTTTTAATGATAACTTGGTGTCCCAATACCTAAATGTAGTTGAGCCTTCTTCTACCATGGAATATCAGGAAGAAGTGACAAAGGAAAGTATCCAAACTCTCAATTCAATAAAAAATGAAAAAAATAAAAAAATGGAAATAATCTAATGTTGAAAACAACATTGTGGCAATATTAGATCAAAAAGAGAAAGAAATAAAGAATGATTCCAAAGGTGAAAGCCCAATAGAGGAACCTAAGGAAAGGATTTTGGATACTTTACCCAAGAACTATGAAGAAAGATCACCTATCCTAATTGAACCGACAGAGAAAGTGAATATTGGGTTAGAATCAGAACCAAGGATCATACACTTAGCATCATCTCTATCTAGTAAAGAAAGAAAGGACTTCATCAAGTTTTTCAAAGAAAAAAAAATCAATTTTGCATGGTCATATGATGATATGCCAAGATTAGATCCAAATTTGATCATGCATCATTTGAACATAAGAGAAGGAGTAAGACCAGTGAAGTAGAAATTAAGAAAGATGCATCCACACATAGCTTTTCTTGTAAAAGTGGAGTTAGAAAAATTGTTGAAAGTTTGGTTTATAAGAGCCATTGATTATGTCGAGTGAATCTCAAATATTGTGCCTATTTCCAAATTAGAAAAATCCATCAAAATTTTCATGAACTTTAGGGATCTTAATCTTGCATGTCCTAAAGAAGAGTTTTCATTGCCAAACATAGATGCCATTGTAGATTTGAAAACAAGACATTCAATGTTCTCACTTATGTATGGGTTTAGTGGTTATAATCAAATAAAGATAGCACCTGAAGATCAAGATAGGATAGCATTTACATGTGCATGGGGGGCATTCTATTGGAATGTTATGCCTTTTGGTCTAAAGAATGCTGGAGTGACCTATCAAAGAGCCATGACGATAATATTTCATGACATGATGCACAAGTTCATGGAAGATTATGTAGATGATATACTTGCTAAATCCCACTCAAGGGAAGATCACTTACCCATCTTAGAGAAAATATTTGTAAGATTAGAGCAATTCAAAGTAAGGTTGAATCCAAAGAAGTGTGCATTTGGTGTTCAATCAGGAAAACTACTAGGGTACATTGTTTCAGGGAAAGGAATAGAGGTAGAACCTGCCAAATTAAAAGCCATCATGGAAATGGAGGCACCTATTAATATAAGTCAGATGAGATCTCTTCAAGGTAGGATCTAATCCATTCGAAGTTTCATCTCTCAATTAGCAAAGAAGTACCACAATTTCACTCAACTCTTTCATAAAGACATGATTTTCGAATGGGATGAGAAATGTGAAGAAGCCTTCAATTTGTTGAAGAAATATTTAATGAATCCTCCAACTTTGATACCACCTATAAGAGGATAGCCTTTAATTCTATACATTTCAATGACCAAACATTCATTAGGGGCTTTCCTAGCATAGGAAGATGAATCTATAATGCCCAAAATCCACTGGGCATTACAAAATCAAGAAAAGAAAAGGCCATATACTACATAAGTAGGACATTGGTGAAATATGAGTTGAAATATACCTTCATTGAAAGAGAATGTTTGGCCATAGTTTTTGCTTCCCAAAAATTACACCACTATGTGCTATCCCACAAGATTTGACTCATTGCAAAAATTGATCCCTTGAAATATCTCCTCAACAAAACAACATTAAATGGGAGACTAGCCAAATGGGTCATGGTGCTAAGTGAATTCGACATAGAATATGTGGATCAAAAATATATCAAGGGCCAATTTATAGCTGACCAATTAGTGGAATCACCATTACAAGATGAACATCTAGTTCAAGTGGAATTTCTAGATTCTGAAATAGTAAATGTTGAAGTAAAAACATGGCATTTATATTTTGATGGTTCTTATACACAACATGGATCAGGAGTAGGCATACTTTTGATAACTCCTCAAGGATCTACAATTCCAAAATCATACAAATTTCTATTCCCATGCACAAATAATATAGTTGAGTATGAAGCATTGGTCATTGGCATAAAATTGGCATTAGAATGGAAAGTGAAAGAGATACAAATCTATGGAGATTCACAACTAGTTATCAATCAAATTAATGATGAATATCAAACTAAAGATAACAAGTTGATACCTTACAATAATATGGTTGAGAATCTCAAGAAATACTTCAATCTCATCACATTTGAGTAAGTCCCAAGAGATAAGAATAAAGCCACAAATGCAATGGCTATTTTGGCATCAGTTTTCCAAATACCAGATCAAAGTGCTAGATATGAATTCCTAGTAGAAGAAGTTGAGCAACCTGCATTTGACCCTTCCCATCCTCATACCATTTTTTTCCTAACAAGATATGAATCACCTTGGTATGGATCTATTTATACTTACTTAGAGGACCAAATCTTATCTATGGACCAAACTAGGAATCAAAAGAAAAGCTTTATTTGAAAAGTCTCTCGTTATACCTTAATATCTAATATGTTGTATTGTAAGAGTCTAGATGGAATGCTTCTAAGATTTCTAGAGAAATAGGAATCAAACATAGCCTTAGAAGAAATTCATGAGGGGATTTGTGGGTCACATTCGAATGGTTTAACCCTAGCTAAGAAACTTCTTAGGATAGGATATTTTTGGCCTTCAATGGAAAAAGATGCTTGTCACTTTGCAAAAACTTTTCATAAATGCCAATATCATGGGAACTTGATCCATTTACTAGCACAAGAGCTTCATCCTATGACTACACCTTGGCCCTTTTATCAATGGGGTTTTGACTTAATAGGGATGATTTATCCACCATCTTCAAATGGTCATAAATTTATCATTACGACAACAAAATACTTTACAAAATGGGTGGAAGTTGTACCCCTATCAACTACCACAGGAAAGAAAATATCCTTGTTATTCTAAATCACATAATTTGTAGATATGGTGTCCCTCATGCCATCATAACTGACAATGCAAAACATTTCAAAAACAAGGATTTAAAGGAGTTATGTACAAAATTCCACATGATACATCAGTCATCCTCAATATATTACCCCCAAGGTAATGGACAAACCAAAGCAACAAATAAGAACATCTTAAAGATATTGAAGAGAACCATGGACAATTCAGGTAGAGATTGGTATATACAAATAAACCCAACCTTGTGGGCTTATAGGACAAGTATCAAAATGCCAACATTAGCTACACCATTTTCCTTAGTCTTTGGAGTAGAAGCAGTTTTACCTTGGAGGTAGAAATCCCATCTTTAAGAGTATCCCTACATAGTTTGATAAGTGAGGAAGATTATAGGGTTGCTAGATTACATGAACTAGAAATGCTAGATGAGAAACAAGAACAAGCCTTTGATCACTTGAAATTATATCAGAACATAATGTCAAGGACCTATGACAAGCATATCAAATCAAGGACATTTCAAACAGGTGACTTAGTTTTGTGAGAAAATCCCAAAAATCAAGCAAAAAGAGAAAAGAAAGGAAAATGGGAAGCAAAATGGTTAGGATCTTTTGTGATCACTTCATCTTTTTGGACAGGTACCTATAAATTAGTTGATTGTGATGGAGAAGAATTACAAGAACCTATCAATAGTATTCACCTAAAAAGGTTCTACACATAAAGAAGATGAAAGGGTGTAGAGAAGTATTAGAAAATTAGATGGAAAGTATCCTATTTATTTTATATAATCAAAAGAGATCCTAAAGATAGAAAAAATATTTAAAAAGAAGAAAAGAGAAAACAAATAAAAAAGGTAGAAAAGATAAAAAATAGTGGAAAATTGAGCATGAAGAAAGCCAAAAATATTCAGAAATGATCCTCAAAAAGATGTTGTCTTGGTGAAAACCTAGAAAATAGGCACCTTGATGATATGAGAAAAAGGAAAAAATTGAAAAAGGAGAAAATACAAAAAAAAGAGAAAAAAGAGAAAAAGTGCCTTCGTGAAAACCTAGCAAATAGACACCTTGGTAGAAAAAAAGGAAAAATCTTTAAAATTAGAAAAAGAAAGCAAAATCCATTCAATCGGTGAAAACCTGGTAAACAAGCGCCATTGAAAGTCCAAGTCAGTCACATACCTAGTAGTCATCCTTGTAAATATTACATTCACCAACATTTGTATATATTGCATAATAAAACCCCACAGTTGCATTTGCAACTACCTAAAGATTTTGGTCACCTAATCTACAAATTGTCCCGTCTCACAATGAAATCACATCAAACTAGGGGAAATCTACTCTAAAGGAGGGAGGATTCATCAAAAGAAACTTCAATCAGGCACCAAATCAATTCATCAAAGCACAAGCAAAGCACTCAATAAAATCCTAATTCTAATCCAATTTGAACCAAATGCAAAACTTGATCGAAAATCTCACAAGACCTTATCTTTATCAAGATTAAAAATATGAAGCAGATGGAACTATACTTGAAAGATGGATTTGAAAAATATTGCAAAATTTTTCTAAAGTGTTGACTTGATTGATGAAATCATGTCTTTCTAGTGAATCGATGAAAGTTTTTAAACTAGACAAGTTATGATGAAAGCATGATATTTTTTTAATTTCTAAATGACTGTCTTAAGATCAAAGTTTTAAAGAATGTAATTTTTGTCTAAGTACATGATCATCAAAGAATCATTGAGGGCTTGTACATGTGATGAAACTAAGATCTTTGTTTGTTTATGCCAAAGGATACCTTGGATATTTTGATGTTAAATATCATAATACCAAAATCCACTTGGAACATAGAATCCAAAAAAATCGGTATTCCTACTCTCATGATTGACTCCAATCAGTGATAGTCATACCAAAGGTGGGGAAAGCAACATAAGAGGTGGGAAAACTATTCATATCATCATAGTTGAACTAGTGATGATTGTACTAAATTCAGATATCACAAACTGCTCAATGATGAATATAATCTCCAAATTTTTGAAATGTGACAGTTAGTTGCATACATCTTAGATTAAATGCATTTAAAGTATTTTCCATTCTTAGCATAAAAATAAAATTTCAAGAGGAAAATAGAAAGGGGGTAGAGTCAAATAAAAATTCAGAGGAATATCAAAAACTATATGTGATTGAGTGTGTTGGAAATGAAAAATCAAAATCAAGATTGCATTGCATTAGTTCACTTGCATTTGTTATAATCATCTTATCTTTCATTCATCTAGGATTTCTTCCTAAGTTCAATTAAGTTCACCACATTTAGCTTGCATCAATTTTCATTAAAGTTAATTACATTATTTTGCATCATTTCATTTAAATTTCATTAGGGGACATTGCATTAGGTTGCATTCATTTTAAATATTCATCTCATTTAGTGTGCTTTCTTTTTAAGAAATCATTCATATAAATCCATTAAGTGCATTTACCATTGCATTCATTAGTTAACGTTTGTTGCATCCATTAAATCATTTCATTCAAATAGACATAAGTTCAATCATTAGTTGCATATCTTTTAGTTCATTTAAAAACATTGCACATTACATCATTCATTTAAATCCATTCATTAAAAAGTCATGGCATTTATATATATTATACATCTTGCATCCACATTCATTAACATCATTCATCCATATAACATGTAACATCATTTAGGATCATATACATCATTAATCATTAAATATCAATATTTCATCATTACATCATATAGGTCCATCACATTTTTGCATCACATTTACATTTACATATTCATTACATATCCATATCAT
Source organism: Chamaecyparis obtusa (assembly GCA_027943335.1). Lineage (NCBI taxonomy): Eukaryota > Viridiplantae > Streptophyta > Pinopsida > Cupressales > Cupressaceae > Chamaecyparis > Chamaecyparis obtusa. The sequence continues at coordinate 46,192 of BSBK01012725.1, forward strand.
TTAAAAACATATATCCATAAGTATCATTAAAGCATTAATCATTACATCATCATATAACACATTTATGTATCATTTTCATGCATAAAACATCATATGTCATAAATCATTACAAAATCCATATCGTATACATTCACCTATTTTATGTCATACATAAGACAATCATTAAATTATAAATAGAACATGTGCATCCATATCATTAATTACATCTAAAAAAGCATGAAACAAAGCATATAGGAGATAGAATCATATAGATCTACATATCATAGAAAAATAGCTAAAAAATGAAGTCCAACACATGATGATGTCACATAAAGGAAATCTATCAACTAATTATCAAAGTCCATGGTATCAACATCAAAGCAATAAACAACTAGAAATCAAAGTCCATCAAAGTCAATCAAAGTATCATAACATAAAGAACATCAAATGATAAAAAGGATAACAATAGAGTCTAATGTCTCGAGATAAAAAATGGAATATCATATACATCAATGAATAAAGAATATGTATCATCTCTACAAAATATATCAATTGCCAGAACCACCAGCACCATTAGGATCGTGATCACTATCAGGAGGTCTACTGGAACTAGCCTATAAACCATGCTGACTCATAGTAGCCATAAATATCTACATCATTGAACTCATTTGAGTAACCTTCTATCGCATCTCTGACATATCAAACTGAAGGGACCTCACATCTGAGGCTAAAGATGGTATGAGAGTCTATGTTGGGGCTTGGGAAAGAGGAGTCGATGGAGGAGCCATGGAAGAAGGTGAAATAGAAGAAGATGGAATATAAGAAGATGGAATAGAAGAAGATGGAATAGAAGATGATGGAATGGAACATGATGGAATGGATAAAGATGGAATGAAAGAAGAAGAAGATGGAAGAACTAAAGAAGATGGCATTGCAGATCAAGCAGGAGCCTGTACTAGAGGAGCCTGTGGAATAACCTGTGGAGGAGCTTGTGGAAGAGGAGCCTATGCTGGTCTGCCTTGTGCTTGATCTAGAAAAATTTGTGTGGCCTGAGCATCCAAATCGGCCACCACCTAAGCACTAAACTATCTCTGATATCAGACCCTATGTCAACCTCATGTGGCAACGGGATCCACAAAAAACTGATGTAAAACTCTATCCACACCATCACCTTGAATGCTAGGCCGACTGCCCCTCATCTGAACACCACCCCTAGGAGGAATAGGTGTAGCAACAATCACTGGAATCACAACTTTGCCTCCTACAACAACTCGCCTACCCCATCATCCTTGATGACCTCGCCTTCAAAGACCCCCTCCTCCATCCCCATCCCCATTCCCACCTTCATCCTCTGACTCCTCAATCCATGGCATCTATTTTGTTGGATCTATGAACTTTGGAAAAGGGTTCCAAGTGAACCAATAAGCATACTCGTCAGTCATCCTTGCATCTATAATATGGTCTTGCATGTCCTAAGGCAAGTGACCTAGCTTCTCTACCTCCTGGTGAGCCATCCTATAATCAATCTGTGGCCCCTATAGTGATCTCTCCACTTGTACCTGGGCATACATAGCCAAACCTTGAGGTATGCCCTATGTATGACCATACTATCGTAACACTTAGAGGAAGTAAAATCTCTCAATGATATGCAGAGTGTGCCCTATCATCCATCGAGGAGAACACATAAAAGGAAGCTTAGATCTACATCATCCAATGTATGATTGCCATACGACCTGATCTACATCATCAATCATGTGCTGCTAGTAATCCAACTTGCCCAAATGGGCCTGGACTACCATGCCCTCATACATCTACGAAAAAGGCCACCCAAGATCATGGTGACAAATAGAAATGGGCCTAGTAACTGAGATGTTCTCCCATGTCCATAACTATTGTCAAATGACTCTGACAGATAGAGTCACTAAATGCTAATAAATAACTGTATGCAGCTCATGATATAGCTACACCAAAACACAAGTACCCCAATCAAACTATTGAGGCTGAGCAATTAGATCCTCAAGAATGTGCCCCCAACCGATAGCAAAGCCATGCCCTCAGAGATCAAGCACAAGGAAGCTGCCAATAAGATCACCCAAGACCGTAGGAAGAATCAGGAAAGATGGGAACTGAGCCCACTAGATATGGTCATCACTGATAGTCAAGTCCTGAAACACCCACTGGCAAGCTACACCGTTGTAAACCTGATCATAAAATACCAACTCTCCATGAGTGGGGATACAAAGGATGCGATACACATCCTCGGGAGTGATCGTCATCTCTCCCATAGGTAGATGGAATGTGTTATGGTTAGAGTGCCACCTCTCTGTCATAGCTATAATCAATCCTTGATTCACTCATAATCAAAGTAGGACAACTAAGAATGAAAGACCACATATGTTGATAAGCCAACGATCTGGACCACTGAGGTCATCTATCATCTAAAATGGAAGTGGATATAAGCCTCTAACAGTGAGCAACTTAAGCTCAACCTACAAAAAGAAAGTTTAAATCACATCAGTTTTTGAAAACAGTATCTTTTAAATCATCATAAGTCAATGAAACATTTAAAAATTATCAAACCAGAATCAATTTTCCTGATTCTATTTAGAGAAAGCACAATTAAACATATTGAAAGTGCAAGTAAAATTTGTAAAATCATTGTTCTATGGTAAAAGTGCTAGAAGACTTTATACACTCTAAAAGAAATGCATGTATGGCTACACATTATTTAAAAAATTAAAAGCATATTGGAATTTGTATGTGCCAAAGAAAATTTCAAAAGCGAAAAGAGCCCTAAGTTCTACTTGTGTAAGTGCTAATGAAAGAGGCAAAAGTGCTAGTAAAAACCATGGAAGCACTTAAAGGGAGGTGTATGTGCTATTAAAATGTTCAAAAGTGCTATTTAATTTGAAAAAAAAGAAAAAAAGGGGTTTTCCTCAAAAAAATTCAATTTTTTTCAAATTAAATACGTTAAATTAACAAAACAAGATGATCGGGTACATACTAGAGGTCCATAGCCTAGTGGCCATAGATATCGACACCCTTGTTCGAATCGGTGCTCATAAATTAGGATAACCATGCTGAAAAGCTCAAAAGACTCAGAGAGGAAAAGTCAAAAGGAAAAGTGAAAATGAATAGTAAAATTGACTTTTTAGCCCTGTATATAGGCCCTTTTGACCTAAAAAGGGCATCTTTGACCAGAAAGTGACCAAGGACCCAAATTTTTCACCAATTCTACCAAATCAGGGGCATTTGTCATCACACAAATGCAAAACATTAGCAAAAATGAAATTGAAATTCATTATAAATTGACCTAATTAACGCAAAACGGACCTAAACCGTCATATTTTTCAAACAACTATCAAATTTCATTTCATTTTTGAGGGGGCATACACTCAAATAATTAGGAACAACATCAGAATCATCAAATCAAGGGCACAACCATCAAATTAAAGCATAATCTTTTAACATAAATTTTTTTTCTTGTCAATCGAAAGGGGCATCAAACATCAAATCAGATCAAAATAGGTACCATATCAGAGAAATCGTCATCAAATCGACCATTAGGACATGAAATTCAATATAACTTCATCAGAATCTGCATCTTGTACTAAATATTGAAATCAACCATCAACGAAATTAGGACTTTACATCAATGAAATGAGGACTTTACATCAATGAAATCAGGACTTTACATCAATGAAATCAGGACTTTACATCAATGAAATTAGGACTTTACATCAACAAATCAGGACATTCTTTGAATCCACACACTTCACATATCAACTCAAAGAGGGGCATTTGTAATCACCTAAAATTGGACAAGATGAATCAAGTGAATAACTAAGGCAAATATCAAAGTAATTGAATCAAATTGAGCTATTATCAAATCAAAATTTAAATCAATCTTTAAATAAATTTAATTAAAAATCAAAAGTCATAAATTCAACTTAAATCAAATAAAGCATGATAAATCAATCAGTTGTGTAATTAATCTAATTAATTACATAGTTCATTAAATCAAATCAACCCATTCAAGAGGTACAAATGGCTAAATATTTTACTTAAATTCAATTAATTAAATCATATTTTTCCACAACCACCAAATGGGAGGAAAAATCATCAACCAATAGGATTTAAGGATTGCGCTCACATGGATCAAGCCTAAATTGAATCTCAATCACTCACTTGGAGAATGCATCTTGTCCACTCATTTTGTCCTTCGGTCCCAAGCTTTGAGGAAAAGATATTTAAATGGTCTCCAAAGGTGGAACCATGGACTTAACCCTCACCTAATCATGATCAAATCAACTACACCCCCTACCCTTTCCAAAATATATAAAAGCAAGGCATAATTTAATCAATAATCATCCACAAATCTGAGAATAGCATCAAACCTCTTGCAATTTATAGCTAGAAAGGAAAATTGAGAGCTAAATAGGTGTAATTTCATTTGGAATTGAACTTTTACCATTGTTTATCATTCATTCTCATTTTAGGACTGTCACTAATGGAATATTTCTGAGAGCTTTCCATTACCATCCCTAAATAGAGATCCATAGAGTGCTTAATTGTTCTTTATTTGTTAAAATAACTTATTCTTTGTGGTAATTTAGCTATTATTTTCATTTATTTGCAATAATAACCCTATGAAGGTACTTTTTCTAGTACACAAATACCTACTTCACAAAGTAGGGAGATATCATGTTAACAAAAATGTAAACTATATTCTTAGCGAAGGGTATTGACCCTTACATCCAAGAGCATAGATAATCGTGAAAAGGATATGTCACTCATGGAACAAGTATCCTCAAAGAAAGAGGTCTTATCAACAAGACCCCGAACATAGAGGAGTTCTTTAGATAAAATATCATTTTTCAAAGAAAAACAATGATTCAATCATCCAATCCCCTATAATCAAGAGGAAGAGGAATCTTTGAAGAAAGGAATCAAACTCTAACCCTACAACAAGGGCAAGAATTTATAAAGAACATAATTTGTAGAATAAAGAAGAGGTGATGACCTAGGACAACAACCTCTCACATCAAAGGATATCCATAGCCAAAACCTTAGTTAGTATAATGAAATAATGTTGCAAGATAAACAAATGCCACTAAGCTAAGGAAAGCAGATCCCTAGATAAAGAGGAAGAATGAAGAATCTTGCCCCCTAGGAATGAAAGCAAGGGATACCTTTACAAAAAGTCTTTAAAAAATATATCTTGAAATAAAAGAGAATCTATGGATGATTATAAACATAATACAAAACCATAGGGAGGAAAGATAGAAAGAATACCAATTAAGCTCAAGACAAAATATATGCTAAGAGCATAATGGATCCTAGAAGACTGGATGAAATACCTCTTTCCCCCTAGTCATGAGGCAAGAGGATAAAAGATCTACATTATGGAATAGTCAAGGGGATGGCCCTTATCAAAGTTATGAAGGAATTGTAAAACTGTATGAGAGTGGGATATAATTCGTAAAGTAACTCTTTCTCTAACATATAACTTGAAATGCACACAATCAACAAGTAAATGTGTATTACTATAATGAAAAGGACATTTTTACTTGGATAGAGCATATTTCGGTATAGATTTAAAGATTTATTTCTTGGAATACATTAACTAAACATATACCTTCTTAGCCACATCTTGAGGAGTATCAGGATAATCTAAGGTAGGCATTGGAAGAAGAAGATGAAGAGGAGGATGACAATCAAAATCAACCACCTTAAATTGAGATTGTGAACAACCAAGACCACACATGTCTTGTTTAGGGGATATATGAGCCAAATAATTAATACCATGCTCATTAACACCAAGCCCTAAACCCTTATAACCTTGTTTAGCCATCATATTATATCTGGTAGTGTACATATCATGTAAAGCTTCTGTAGGAGGTGATTGTTTATTATGTTCATGAGTAAAGGTTGTATAAGGTGGAATAATAGGTTTAGAAGAAGTTTCTTTTCTCTTCCCTTTAATATCATCTTGGATCAGATAAGAAGGGCAAGGTAAATCCAAAAATTATTGCACATCTACATCATGAACCATAGTTTGAACCTCATCATAAGTATGAGAAGAACTAGGAATAGCAGATGGAGAATTAGGCATATTAGGAATTTTAGGAATTGGATTAGAAAGGATAAGATTAGGATTAGGAAGATTAGGAGATGGTGTATCATCTACCAACTTCTTCACATAATCCAAAAGAGCAATAAGTCCACCACATAAATCTTTAATGAAAGTTTTGAAAGTAGGAAGACTAGTATCGGTCAATCTCACAATAGCATAGGAAAGTGAAACATGAAGAGTGACAAACATAATGAAGTGGATGATACTCTCATAAATGTCATAAGTATGATAAAGAGATGCTAAGAGGAGAATAATAAAGAAAATAATCATACACCAAAGCATCTTAAAGATCTTCATAGTAAATGAAATGCAAGAAATATTTTTGTATTTTGTACAATATATAGATTTTTTTATTTTTTGAATTTTAAAATGAAATAGCATAAAAGAAATCTAATATTAAGGAAATAAAAGCATCTAACACCAAAAAGAAAGATTTTTCTATTGCAGGTTCACCAAAATGTAAGATATAAAAATATATGAAGATATATTTTTATATCTATGTTTGTGTGTTGTGTAAAATATGAGGTGTGTGGAAAATGTTGTGGACATACAAAACTTAATAAAATATAAATAATTATCTTGAAAATTGGTAGATTCATAAATCACTATTTTTTGGTGTTTGTACTTAGTTTCGGGAAATTTTGCAACTAGATCTGGCCTGGAAACACAGAAATAGAGAAAACCCAGAAACCTTCTGTTGTTCTGAGAAAGGTCGACCTTGACCCAAAATTGGGGTAAGATCTTACCTTGGGGCACAATCTAATCCCTTTATGTCGACCTTGACCTGCACTATTCTGATGAAAAATCTATTCCTGGATCTCAAAATTTTTCTAAAAAGGGTACTCAGATTCGCCCTATGATTTGTTATCTTGCACCTGTACCTACAAGAAAAAGGGTTTTGTTTTTTGGATGAGGGATTTTTCTTGGTCAAACCCCACTTTGGAATCAACCTTTAAAATATAATTGAAATAGAGAATACTAGCAAGTAGTAGAAGTAGATCTAACAACAAAGCTATGATATTCAATAAATATGCAATTGTATTTGGAATGTAAACAAGTATGTTGATATGAAAGCTTGGACTCAACACTAACAAATGTAAATCAAAACCTCCATGATTGTATGCTTGGAATCCACCTTGAAAGGAGAATGAATAGATCTTGAAGATGAACAAAGGATCTTGAAGGAACATCACACCACCATGATGGATAGATCTAAGGTTTGAATGATGAATCTTGAATGTTTGAACAAAATCCCTCCAAAGGCTTGAATGCTTGAATCCTTGATCTTGAATCGAGAACTTGAATGTGTGAATGTAGACTATGGTTTGAATGCTTCCTTGATTGAGAAATTATTTCTTCAAAGATGGAGTACTTGATTGCAAAAGAGAGATGATAGATCACATGATACTTGATGGAGATGGATTGAAATGAGAGAGGAAGGCTTCCTTTTATACAAGTCTAGGGAAAAAACTTCTAGAGAGGCCTACATAGGAGAATTAAATTCCCATTTACATCTTAACCCCTCTAAATGGAGCTAAATTAAATATAATTTAAGATTTTACCATTTTGAAATATGAAATAGCCAACCCGAAAGTGGGAAATAAACTTTCCAAAACCCGACATCCAAAAACTTCTAGATTTTGAAATCTGGACCCAAGGTCAGGGTTGAGGTCAACTTTGACCTAGGTCAAGGTTGATGTTGACCTTGACCTAGGTTTGGGTCAAGGTCAACATTTACGTAGAAGGTTGACCTTGACCCTGAGGTCAAGAATCTCAAGGTTTTAGGTCGAGATGCTAGAAATAGGTTGGAAAGAGGGATAAAACAGGGGGAAAAACAAGATCCAAGCTAGAGATCTCATCAAAGCATCTGACATGACTCCAAACCACCTACTCAGAGGGATAAAAAATTCCAAAATGGAAGTGCTTCCATTTTTTGATGTTACAATTTTCAATCATACTTTTCTTTGATTGAACATGTCTTTTAGACGTGACATGTTGATACTTGGATTCTTGCAAATTTTTAGCTTTGTATTTTATGTTTGGCATCCCATGTGCTTATATTAGTCATGGTATAGGTGCATGAGGATGGATGATATGGAGATTTTATGGAAGGAATGATGGAGATTGAATGTTTCAAGGAATTCAAGGATGTGTGCCTTTATTGATCTTCAATAAGTTATTTGATGTGATGAAGTGGTGGAATTGGATACAATGGATGGATATATGTAAGGACCTAAAATGGATGAAAGGGATGAAGGGTTTAAAGTTGGGATTATAAGAGCCCAAAAAGGAAGTAGGCAAGAAAGGGATGGAATTTTGGATATAAGGACCCAAAATGGATGGAAGGGATGAAGGGTTTGGCTTCGGGAATGGGGGATGAGAACTTTTGAGTTTAGATAAAGATATTTTGGATATGGAAGGTGTACCAACATCTTGATACATTGTCTCTTCAATGTGATGTGTATTATTTTGACAACAAGATGCAAGTCCATGTGGATGAGATACAAGAGGAATGATAAGATCTTTAAGGAAGCAATGTTGGATAGAGGGAGAGGAATCAAGCTCATGTATGTGAGATTAATGGATGGATTGGATAAATGTAATGAAATCTTGTGAAGGATTAGTATCATTAGAGGTATTAGGGGGAATAATGGGATCTTGAGATGGATTGGAATCATGATGTGGATATGAAGGGGTACTTTGATCTTGATTTTGGAGAGTATGTGGTGGAGTGGAAGGGATCATTAAATCTTTAGATGGAGGGTTATCATGGAATGTAATAAAGGGGATGGAATCATGAGATGGGGTGATTTGATCTTAACATGGAGGGGAAGTAGTGGATTGGGTAAAAGAAATGTCTTCATGAAATGGAGGAGGAGTGGATGATAAGCCCTAGGATAGAACGAGATCATGGATAGAGGTGGAGGGGATTCCTTGATCTTGATTAGGAATGGGACTATGAGATGGGGTGATGTTATTATTGATGGATGGGGAAAAATAGATGTCTTGATCTTGATTAGGAATGGGATTATGAGGTGGATTATAAGGGATAAATGGATCTTGAGATATATGAGGGAGCCATGAGATGGAGGAATTATTTGATCTAGAGGAGAATAGGAATCCATGCTAGCATGCTTTTGGAAAAGGTATTGACATATATGGACTTGTGAGGATGATATGATAGAGGGATTGGGATCTTCAAATTCAATCTCTCCTTTGTCAATGAGGTCTTTGACAAAGTTTTAAACTTTAGTCACCTCTTGATATCATGAACCTTGTTGTGATGATAATCATAGTATTCATTTTATTTATACCAAGTAGGCTTAGGTTGACTCTGATAAAAGGGCATAGTGTTTGGAAACACCATCATGCTTTGGTCAACAAGTAGGTTGAATATGACATTAAGAGGGTCGAAAAGGGAAGTGTATTGTCTAGCTTTGGGTGATTTTGAAGGTTTGGAAGGTAGGAATGATGCGGGTGATAACCTACAACTGATTGAATATCTTAATGGAATGAATGGACAAGTAAAAGATAGTGATTAAAGGTCACTGAGCTACTAAAGTGATATGTAAGGCAATTAAATTAGTCAATGTATTATCATTGATGTCAACTAGTTTTCATTGTACTTATCATGATGGTTACAAACATCTAAAGAAGAAAAATGGTAAAGGAATGAGATATCTACATGAAGATGAGATGAATATGAAAGCTATGGCTATGGTATACATTGGGTAACTTATTTATGATTCTATGGAATCATGTTGTTGACTTGATTGTATTACATGACTTTGTTATGTATTGAAGATCAGAACTAAACAAGTTTATGTGGTCGGTAATTAAAGATTTCTGCATACACCAAGCTAGTGTAGTGCATACTGAGTATAGTATTAACTAAGTAGGTATTCACTGACACATTTTCGTATTGACTGAGTGAAAGAAAAAAATAAAGTTTATAACAGCCAACTGAATTGATGAGCTTGACAATTGCTTATGATTCTGAGGTAGAAGATAAAGTTTGTTATGATGATATAACGACTGACAAAATTCAAGATTGATCAGAAGAAGATGAATGAAACATGTTATAGACACAACAGTCAAGGAAGGTTAAAGAGGCAAAATGAACAATGGAGATTAAGAGGCAAACTCTAACGAATGAAAAGAAAATAGTTTATGTTATCTATTTAAAGAGACATGGGATTCATTATTGAGTCTAGGATTATTGACACTGTAGGAGAATTTGCATGAAAGGACTATTTTCATGCACAGTTGATCAAACTGGTTGTAGATAGAACCGACTTGAACTACAGACATTACCGAGCATCCAAGAATTATTCACTGAGTGGAATAAGCTGGAGGATATGAAGAATTGAATTAATTATTGATCAGAGGAGGTATTTTGAGCTTCACATAGATCTGAAAATTTGAAAATCTTAGTTTATTTGAATAAGATAATTACTATATTAGTTTAACCATTGTTACAACAATATATCTTAATCGAGTGGACTTAGTAGTCTTTTTGTATATCAATATGACATTCAATGAATGTTGTTGGTTTTCTTGTTGACCCCATAGTGAATGTTGGTCAAGGGAGAATTGTTAGTGATAAATCCTCTAAGCAAATCACACCTTATAGTGTATTTTGTAACCTTTGATAGGGTTGGCTCCTAACCGAGCTCACTTTAGAAGAGTGAATTATTTTGGGTTATCGGTCCTAGGTAGTTTTTCCCCTAATAGGATTTCCATGTTAAAAATTTGTATGTTATGTGTATTTGTTTTGATTGAATTGTTATGTTACTTTACACATTTCATATCTAGTCAGATCGGTAAATACAATATTGAATTTACTGTCAACTGGTAGATGAAGAGAAAGATATTGTTGATAGCTTAGCAAGTTGATCATTTGATTGAAAATTTTGAATAGACACATCAGGGATATTTGGGACTATAGGATAATTGGAATTAACTAATTCAACCCCCTCTCAGTTATCTAACAATTGGTTTCTTGGAAGGAAAGTTTGAAGGACTTAAGCTAAAGATGAAAAGATGTATCAGAGAGATGTGCCAAAGCTAAACAAAGAAAACTTCTTGACATGGCAAAGTAGAATGAAGCTACATATATTTGGAATTGGAGAATTTGTAGTATTTTACTTGAGCAATGATTACATTCAATTGAATGGGCCTTTGATTATTGATTAGTTGAGAGATAGACATGAACATAATATGGAAATGATAGAGATTTCTACTGCATTATTAGATGTTAAATTTGAAGATATCAAGACATGTACTTATGCCAAAGTAATGTGGGAAAAACTTGCACTAGTTCATGAAGGAGATGAGAATGTGTTGAGGGCAAGAGATGAGAGTCTTAGAGGAAAGTTTGATGACATGAAAATGAAAGAAGGAGAAAACATTTCATAGCACAGTAACTAAATTAACAAGATTGTTAATGCTATCCAATGAACAAGAGGAGTTATTGATGAAGACATTGTTGTGAGTAAACTTTTTAGAACCTTGCTGCCTATTTATGCTATTAGAATATCTGCAATCCATGAAATGAGATCAGCCCAAGGTAACACTCTTACACTTGATAGCCTAATTAGTAAACTGACTACTTTTGAGTTGAATAACTATGATAACACTATTGTTCCAAATGTTGAATCTGCATTTATGTCATCCTTGAAAATTGGTAAATCAAGCAGTAAAGAGATGACAAGAAATGAGAGTGATAGTGATGAGGATGAACTTGATGAACTTGAAGCATTAATGGATAGAAGACTACAGAAAGGTAAAGGAAGATACAAATGGAAATTACCTCTGGTATGTTTTAACTGTAAAGAAATTGGTCACATTGCAACTAGATGTCCTAACTAGAAAGAAGATGACAAAGACAATGAACGATCCAGTGAAAGAAAGTTTGATAGAAGAGATAACCGAGATCATAGAGGAAACCGATAGTATGAAAAGAGAAATAGTCAAGACTACAAAGATAAAGGAAAGAAATTATGTTACCTTGTTGAAGATGATGATGACATCGACACTGACGCTGATGAAGACGTTGAGGTGGTATTTGTAGCTTTGAAAGAAGATTCAAAAGAAGAAGAAAGGCATGTTGAAACAACACTCATTTCTAAAGTTGGTAATAATGATACATGGATCATTGATAGTGGTTGTACACATCATATGACTGGTGATGAAGATAATTTTGAATACCTTGAACATTGCAATGATGGATCTGTTAAAATGGGAAATGATACACCTTGTCTAGTAAAAGGAAAATGATCTATCTTGTTCAACAATAAGATTATATGTGAGAATGCATATTGGGTGAAGGGACTTAACTATAATCTATTGAGCATAGCACAACTAAATAAATTAGGTCACCGAGTTGTATTTAAAAATATAAAAGTGAAATTCTATGATGAAACTAGAAATTTGGTCAGTATTGGTGGACAATCAAAAGGTAATCTATTCTATCTTAACAATGCTAAAACTTCTTGTTTATTGGATAGAACTAAAGATGTGTGGTTATGGAACAATAGGTTATGTCATGTGAATTTTGACAACATGCTTAAAATTAGTAAGAAAGGAAAATTTAGAGGCTTATTGAGCTTATCCAAACATGACCATGTCATGTGTAAACAATGTCAAATGGGAAAAATGTCAAAATCTAGTTTCAAAAGAAAGAACTATTCATCTAAAGCTATTTTGGAGTTGGTTCACACTGAATTGTGTGGTCCTATGAGAAATTAGAGTTATTATGGTGACAAATATTTTATTTTATTTTTTGATGACTACTCTAGGATGATGACTGTTATGTTTTTGAAAGAAAAATATGAAGCTTTCAAGATGTTTAAATGGTATAAAGCTAAAGTGGAAAAAGAAAGTGGAAAAGAATTAAAATGCTTGAGATCAAATAGAGGTGGTGAGTTTATTTCTGATGAGTTCACTAACTTTTGTAATGAGCATGGAATGAAAAGATAGGTTTCTGGACCGATAAAACCATAGCAAGATGGAATTGCTAAAAGGAGGAATAGATCCATAGTTGATCGTGCTAGAACAATGATGATTGAAAAAGATGTTGCACAGATGTACTGGAGAGAAGCTATTTGCACTATTGTATAAACATTGAATTGATTACAACTAAAGAAAGATACAAACAAGACACCCTATGAATTATGGTATGGGTACACACCGAATGTAAGTTAATTTAGAATATTTGGATGTAGATGTTACATTCTAAAAGAGGATAGAAGTGGAAAATTTGATTCAAAAGGTGATGAAGGAATATTTTTAGGATACTCTACTAAAAGAAAATCTTAAAAATGTTTGAACAAGGTTTCTAACAAAATGATTGAAAGTGCAAATGTGAGAGTTGATGAGTTTGCTGAGAAAAATGATGATGAAAGAAAAAAGGGAACCAGAAGACTATGATAGATTCACATACATTGACAAACCTAATATTCTACCTAGGAAACATAATGAAATTACTGAGAAATAAGAAAATGACACCGAGAATCAGCCTATAGAGACCGATAATTAGGAAATAGTTACCGAGGAAGATCTTGATCCTACACCGAATGATGAACAAAGAAGAGAGCAAGTGTTAGAAAAATTTGTGAGAAGAAACCATCCATAGAATTAGATAATTGGTGACAAGAAAGTTGGCATAAAGATACGAAGTAAGTTGAGAAAAACCACATGTTTAGTTTGTGAATTTGAACCTAAAAATGTTAGGGATGCACTTGAGAATGATGAATGGACTAAAGGAATGAATGAGGAAATTGAGAAAATACTAAAAAAAGACATGGACATTGGTACTAAAACCAAATGATAAGAATGCAATTGGAACCAAGTGGATATTTAGAAACAAGTTGAATGAAAATGGTGAAGTCACTAGGAACAAGAAACACTTGTATGTAAAGGGTATGCACAAGAATAAGGTATTGATTATGGTGAGACTTTTGCACCAGTTGCAAGACTTGAAGGAGTTAGAATATTGCTTGCATATGCTTCCTACAATGGAATCAAAGTATATCAAATAGATGTCAAATCTACATTTTTGAATGGAATACTTGAGGAAGACATATAGATTGAACAACCTGAAGGTTTTTTTTATCCAAATTAGAAAACCATGGTATGTAAGTTGCACAAAGCATTGTATGGACTAAAACAAGCACTGAGAGCATGGTATGAGAGACTGCATTCATATCTTATAACAAGTGACAACAAAAATTTATATTTGAAATGTGAAACTGATGACAAGATTCCTATTACTGAAATTTTTGTTGATGATATCATATCTAAAGGACGTGATAACCTATGAAAATATTTTGCTGATGAAATGATAAAATAATTTGCAATGTCAATGTTTGGAGAGATTAAATTCTTTCTTGATTTGCAAATACTACAAAAAAATGAAGGTATATTCATTACATAATCAAAGTGCATCAAAGAAGTGTTGAAGACCTTTGAAATGGAAGATTCAAAACCAATTGGTACACCAATGGTCACATGATGCAAATTAACAAAGGATGAATAGTCAACCAAGGTAAATTAAACACTATACATATCAATGATTGGAAAACTAATGTATTTTGTGCATAGTAGACCAGATATTGCACATGCATTTGGGATTGTAGCAAGATTTTTTGCTAATCCTAAAGAATCACATATGACTTCTATTAAGAGGATTCTAAGATACTTAAAAAAAATAGAGAACTATGGTTTATGGTACAAGAAAGAGGGAAATTTTGAACTACAAGTTTACATCGATGCAGATTGGGCTGAAAACATCGATGACTGAAAGAGCACTACTGTTGTAGCATTCTTTTTGGGAGAAAGATTAGTTACTTGGATAAGAAAGAAATAAGGATGGATTTCTCAGTCCACTACTAAAGCAGAATATGTTGTTGCTACTACTAATTTTTCAAATATTGCATGGATAAAACAAATTTTGAAAGGGATGAATGATGCAGGAGTATCCTAGGATTCTTGGCAATCCTGTATCAACCAAAAACATGTTTGTCTTTGAAGGTAGATTGTTAGTTTGATCTTGGTTTGGTGAAGTTCTTGCTCAGTTTGGGAGACTGGTTTCTCAGTTTCTATGGTTACCAGGGTGCTCGGTCTCTGAAGAACACTCGGTGACTGAAGGCATTATTTCTCTAGTGCTCGGTGATAACTGTGCTCCTTGGTCATGCTTGGCGTGGTCAGTCGACTGGTGCTCAGTTATTTCCTCTATTGCTCGATCTTCTTGCTTACTGACTAGATTTTTTTGTTGGATCAGCTTGGCTGACTGGTTCTGTTGATTTGGGTTGCACTCCTCAAGTTATGGATTGACTGTTGGATGTATGGGGACCTAGATCTAGCATGACGCATTCTTCTATGTGGATCTAATGACCGTTGGGGCTATCTTTGAGAGTTTATTTATTTTATAAGGCTATGTGAGAGCCGACTAATGTTTTAGCATTTAATATTTTTTTGTAAGGGTTTATTGTTTCATCAGCTGACTTGTGGCTAGGAATTAGTATTTATAAGATTTGTGGGTTGTTGTTTAGGGATCAGATTGTTGGAAGGAAGGTTGGTAGCCTGCGAGCTTAGGAGTAGGAAGATTTCTTGGAAGTTTGAGTACAAGTTTAGATCTTTCATGGGTGCCTACTAGTGTGATGTGTGTTGCAGACCTGGGCTAGTTGAATGCTGATGTTGTGGAAGAGACTTGGATCCCGTGAGATATTGTAGATTGTTATTTTCTTTGTATCTAGCCATAACTGAGAAGGCCTTATAGCCCGAAACATTGCATGTAATTAGTGACTTGATGAATAAAGACTTCTACTTTGTTTCAGATCTGTTATTGTTATTGTATATTTCTACTACATATTGGTTTTGCTGCAAGGTCAGTCAGTCCTTAATTGGATCCACCAGCCTTGACTGCATCAGGTGGTATCAAAGTGAAGTTTGTTCCTATTTGAGAAAAGTCTTTTCCTATTGGACTTGAGTGGATCTTGTGTGTTCATGTCTAGATCTTGATTTGAAGATGCCTCCGAGGAGAAATCGTGAGATCTCTGAGGAAGAAGAAACTACTGGAGAATTTAGCATTGATGATTTGAGGGCTTTGTAGAAACAAGTCCAAGACTTACAAGAAGAGTTGAGAAAGAAGAAGCCTACCTTGAAAGAGGATATTGATGATGAATCTGAGGAAGATCATTTTGAAGAAGTTGTCAAAGAAGCTAGAGATCTTGAGGAGAACTGAATTCTGAAAGCTATGTCTAAGATTGGGAAAAGACCTAAGATTGAAGTTTCTGCATTTGCTGGAAGCCTTAGGCCAAAAGAGTTGATTGATTGGATCAATGAGATTAATGAATACTTTGAGTATGAAGAAATAGAAGATCTTGATAGGGTTAGATTTGCAAAGACTAAGTTTAAAGGTCATGCAAATATCTAGTGGAGAGAAGTTCAGTTGGAAAGAGGTAGAAGAGGAAAGGAAAAGATCACTAAGTGGAACCAAATAGTGGACAGGCTAAAGAAGTAATTCATTCTGGTGGATTATGAATTGGACATGTTTAAGAAGATGCAATCTTTGAAGAAGACTAACAAATCAGTCCAGGAGTATACCGAGGAGTTTTATAGAATCCTGATTAGGACTAGTCATTCTGAAGCTAATAAAAAAAGGTTGATAGGTATGTCTATGGTTTGAGACCTAGTATTCAGGAAGAGTTACTTACTGTGTGGATGAAAACAATTGGTGGTGCTTATCAGATGGAATTGAAGATTGAAGAGAAGCTGAATAAGAAGTATGAAGGAAAACAAAATAATAGGAACCAAGGTGGTAAAATTGGTGAAGCAGTTGCTGAGAGTAATATGACAGAGAATCCTAAGACTGTTGTGGGATCTAGCATTGGTCAAGTTACTAAGAATGTTGGATAGAGAGGAAGGTGGAAGAATGAGTTCATCAGCACTTGTTATAACTGTGGTGAAGCTATTCATAGAAGTTGGCAGTGTCCTAAGAAAAGGGTTGCATTGACTGGTGAAGAAAATATTGTGAATGTTGCAGAAAAAGGTGAGGCACTTATCACTAGGAGATTAGCTACATGTGTTCATGAACCAGTGCAAAGGATAATTTTTTTTAGAACCAGATGTAAGTGCAAGGATAAGGTATGTAATGTCATAGTTGATGGTGGCAGTTTTGAGAACTTTGTTTTAGATGAAATGGTTAGTAAGTTGAATTTGGAAAGAAGGAAGCATCCTAATCCTTATCAGATTAGTTGGATACAAGATGCTTCTAAGGTTAGAGTTGAAGAACAATGCTTGGTTAAGTTTCAGATTGGATCTTACCATGATGAGATATTGTGTGATGTATTACCCATGGATGCTTTTCATCTGTTGCTCAGTAGACCTTGGTAGTTTGACAGGAATGTTTTGTTTGATGGTCATGCTAATACCTATGTGGTTAGGCATGAAGGAGCTCGGCATAAGTAGATACCTTTCCAGGACACAGGGGTTAAGGGATGCAGAGTTATGAAGTGCTTTCCTTGTGACAAACCTCAGGAGCACAAGGTTGATGAACCTACTCCTTTTAAGTCTAGTTTGAAGGAGAAGGAGAATGATATCTCTAAAGAGTTTGTTGAGATTAAGAAATAGATGGTCCTAATGGCAGAGAGGGTACAACAGATGGTGACATTTGTGACATAGAGAGATGCAGATGATACTGATTTGGTTGAGTATGGAAGGGATGAACCTTACCAAGGCACTGATGTGATCGGTAGTGGTCATAATCAGTTGCTATCAATTACCAACCGGAGGGGTAAACAAAATGGAAAGTAGAAGGACTTTCTGCATGAGACAGTGAATGAAGCGAAGACTACTTGGGATGAAGGACAAGAGGAGATATGGGTGAAGAACATATTTGGCATACTTATTCTGATTCCCTTGAGATGTTCCTAATTTCCTTATGAGAAAATATTTCTTACCTGGGGTGTCTGATGTAGGAGCATCCTAGGATTCTTGGTAATCCTGTATAAACCAAAAATGTGTTTGGCTTTGAAAGTAGATTGTTAGTTTGATCTTGGTTTGGTGGAGTTCTTGCTTAGTTTGGGAGATGGGTTGCTTGGTTTCTATGGTTACCGAGGTGCTCGGTCTCTGAAGAACACTTGGTTACTGAAGGCATCAGTTCTCTGGTGCTTGGTGATAACTGTGTTCCCCAGTCATGCTTGGCATGGTCGGTCAACTGGTGTTCAGTTATTTCCTCTGTTGCTCGATTGTCTTGCTTATCGACTGGATTGTTTTGTTGGATTGGCTTGCCCAACTGGTTCCATTGATTTGGGTCACATTCCTCAAGTTATGGATTGACCGTTAGACATGTGGGGGCCTAGATCTAGCATGATGCATTCTTCTATGAAGATCTAATGACCATTGGGGATATCTTTGAGAGTTTATTTATTTTGTAAGGGTATGTGAGAGACGACTGATGTTTTAGCATTTAATATTTGTTTGTAAGGGTTTATTGTTTCATTAGCCGACTTGTGGTTGGGAATCAGTATTTATAGGATGCTTGGGTAGTTGTTTAGGGATCAGATTGTTAGAAGGAAGGTTTGTAGCCTGCGAGCTTAGGAGTGGGAAGATTGCTTGGAAGTTTGAGTACAAGTTTAGATCTTTCTTGGGTGCCTACCAGTGTGCTGTGTGTTGCAGACCTAGGTTAGCTGAATGCTAATGTTGTGGAAAAGAATTGGATCCTATGAGATCTTGTAGACTGTTATTTTCTTTGTATCTGGTCATAACTAGGAAGGCCTTACAGCCCAACACATTGCATGTAATTAGTGACTTGATGAATAAAGAATTCTACTTTGTTTTAGATCTGTTATTATTATTGTGTATTTCCACAACATATTGGTTTGGCTGCAAGATTTGTTAGTCCTTAATTGGATCCACCAGCCTTGACTACATCAATGAATGAAGAGATCACTGATCTAGTGATAATATATTGTGACAAAACAAGGGCTATAAAATTTGTTGAGAATCCAGTGATGCATGCAAAGACAAAGCACATATCTATAAAGTATCACTAGTTAAGTGAACAAGTACAAGAAAAACAAGTGAAACTGGAGGTTTTGAAATCAAAAGAACAACTTGTAGACATATTTACCAAACCCTTACCTCAGGATACATTTGAGTATGTGAGGACTATACTAGGGGTCCATCCCCTATCTATTGGTCACTAAGGTGATTAGGAGGTTTCATCAACCTATACTTTATCAGAATATCAAATGATGTTGATTCATTTTGTTCACACTTTAGGTTTCCTAAGGTTGTGAAAGCTAGAATAGTGAACACTACATATCGATACATGAAAGTACTTGATCTAAACTGAACACTAGAGATACTATTTTGGAAACTACAAAGTTGTTACTTATTTTTAGAATTATTGTCAAAGGGAGAGAAATAATCAATGAAATATCAGAGATGGAATTGAGAGAAGGAATCAATGAAATATTTATCCAAAGGGAGAGAAGAAAAAGGGAGAAAAGAATCATAGGGAGAAGAAAAAGATCAAATTCATAGGGAGAGTGTGCATGGAATGTTGTATAGTGATTAAAAATATTAAATGAAGCTAGGGAGAGCTTACCGAGATACATCATTTACTTATAGAGTTGTAGAACAAATTTTTTCTATTCTATGGCATATTTTATATTATGTTGCCAGCAATGCCAAAGGGAGAGATTGATAACCTACAACTGATTGAATATCTTGATGGAATGAATGCACAAGTAAAGATAGTGATTGAAGGTCACCAAACTACTAAAGTGATATGTAAGGCAAGTAAATCAGACAATGTATTGTCATTGATGTTGACTAGTTTTGACTGTACTTATCATGATGGTTACAAACATCTGAAGAAGAAAAATGGTAAAGGAATGAGATATCTACATGAAGATGAGATAAATATGAAAGATATGGCTATGTTATACATTTCCCTAACTTTTTGAGGAGTCTATGACATGATGTTGTTGACTTGATTGTATTACATGACTTTGTTGTCTATTGAAGATCAGAACTAAAAAATTTTATGTGGTCGGTAATTGAATATTTTTGTATACATTGAGCTAGTGTAATGTATACTGATTATAGTATTAACCGAGTAGGTATTCACCAACACATTATGGTATTGATAGTGAAAGAAACAATTAAAGTTTATAATAGCTTACTGAATTGATGAGCTGGACAATTTCTTATGATTCCAAGGTAGAAGATAAGTTTGTTATGATGATCTAACGGTTGACAAAATTTAAGATTGATTGGAAGAAAAAGAATGAAATGTATTATAGACACAACTACCAAGGAAGGTTAAAGTGGAAAAATGAATGATGGAGGTTAAGAGGAAAAATCTAATAGATTAAAAGAAAATGGTTTATGTTGTCTATTTAAAGAGACATGTGATTCATTATTGAGTCAGAGATTATTGACACTATAGGAGAATTCACATGCAAGGACTATTTTCATGCACCGCTAATCAAACTGGTTGTAAATAGAACTGAGTTAAATTGCAGACATTACCGAGCATCAGAGAATTATTCATTGCATGGAATAAGTTGGAGGATATGAAGAATTGAATTGATTATTGATCATAGGAGGTATTTTGAGCTTAGCATAGATCTGAAAATCTACAAATCTTAGTTGTATTTGAATCAGATAATTATTGTATCAATTTAACCATTTTTACAACAAAATCTCTTAACCAAGTGAACCTAACAGTCTTTTTGTATGTCAATATAACATTCAATGAATGTTGTTGGTTTTCTTGTTGACCCCATAGTGAATGTTGGTCAAGGGAGAACTGTTAGTGATAAATCCTCTAACTAGGTCACACCTTACAATTTGTTTTGTAACCTTTGACAAAGTTGGCTCCTAACTGAGATCACTTTAGAAGAGTGAATTATTTTGGGTTACTGGTCCCAGGTGGTTTTTCCCCTAACAAGGTTTCCACATAAAAAATTTGTGTTATGTGTATTTGATGTGATTGAATTACTATTTTACTTTACACATTTCATATCTAGTTAGATTGGTAAATATAGTATTGAATTTTCTCTCAATCGATAGATGAAGAGAAATATATTGTTGATAGCTTACTAAGTTGATCATTTGATTGAAAGTTTTAAATATATACATCTGGGAGATTTGGGACTGTAGGATAACTGGAACTAACTGATTCACCTCCTCTCTCAATTATGTAACAGTGGGTTTTGGAGGATTAGGATTGTGTAGAGGTTGAGAATTATGTGGACGATTGGGGTTTGATGGTGGATGAGGATTATGGATTTGGAGAAAGGGGGGATGACACATGTCTTCAAATGTAAACTTTTTCTTTTGACCACCATTTTTAAAACTTTGGATAATATTTCTAAGTTCTTCAATCTTTTTGGAAATATTCGGTAAATTGGAAGAGTGATGTTGGTGAGGGAGTGAATCATATATGGATGAAGGATAATGAGGTGGATTTCCCTTGTCAAAGGTAGAGGAATAATAAGGAATGTGATAAGGATTGGGATTGGATATGACTTGAGGATTGGTTTGGTAAGTGAGTTGGATTGGAGGTATAGTTTTGGAATTAGGATTTGGCACTTTAAAGTTCTCAACCATTTTGTGAAACCAATCCATATTCATGATGGTTGAAGGAGGGGTTTATGCATTTGAATGAGAAGATTATGTAGAGGAGTAACTTAGGACTAGGAGAAAGTTTGGATTTTGATTTAAAAGGGGAGGACCTCAAGGATTTTGATATGATTGGATGATGGATTTGATATATTTAGAGGGTAAGGCCTTGATAATCTTGATTGATTTCATTTGGTTTTGATTTTAGATTTGCACGGGCAAGGCCCCAAGGTTGGATTTGATTTGATTTGATTGGGATGATGATTAAAGTCCAAAGAATATGATGGTGCTCCTAAGCAAAAAGGGGAAGATAGGAAGATGGTGTGGATAAGTCTTGGATTAAGAATGGATGAAGTGGAAGGATAGATTAGGAATGTTTGAAGACAAGTGGAATGGATGATGTGATTGATTTTGATGATGGGGATTTATAAATTGAATTAGAAGTTGGTTAGAATGAATTTGACAAGTGAATTGGATTAGGATGATGATGATGTGATTAGATGAGAATGAAGATGAAATGATGAGATTAGATTAAGAAATTTGAATGATTAGGAAGATGATGACATGATTAGGATTATTATTAGGACCTTGATTTGATTAGGCAAATTGATTTGGTTTAGGGTCCTAAATGATGGATCAAGAATTATTAGGATAAGAAGAATGTGGAGAATGATGAAGAATGACTAAGATAAGATGTTAAAGATGAAAGAACATTAAGATGCTTAGGAGAAAAGTGATGATTAGGATGAAAAGGAAGATTGTGGATGATTGAATTGGATTAGGGAGATGACTAAGGATGTTCTTGATGATTAGGAGATGATGATTAGAATTATTAGGGAAGATTAAGATTGGAGGAGTGATTAGAAGGATTAAAAAGGTGATTAGGATAAGAGGTGATGTGAAGTTGATGTGGAAAGCTTGAATTGGAGGTAAACTTGAAAAAAACTTGATTTTTAGACTAAGACATATTTGGATCATCCCAAACCTACAAAAAAAATTTCAAAAAAAAAATTCCAAGACATTTGAAATATATGATAAAATATTTTAAATCTTTAAAAATCTTAGCCTAGAAAAATCTTTAAAAGTGTTGATCTAATAGGGATGTGGATCCCACCAAGCGTGCCAAAAAATATGTAATGAAAATACTTGTAGCTAGACAACAAGAAAAAGCATGCAAATAAAAGAAATATCAAGATATGATAATAAACTTTAAATGAAACTCAATCTCCAGTACAACCTCTGACGAGCTAAAACAAGGGCACCCAAAACCTTGTTTGATTTACTCTTA
The DNA here is from genome assembly GCA_027943335.1 of Chamaecyparis obtusa. Taxonomy (NCBI): domain Eukaryota; kingdom Viridiplantae; phylum Streptophyta; class Pinopsida; order Cupressales; family Cupressaceae; genus Chamaecyparis; species Chamaecyparis obtusa. Next base: position 69,234 of record BSBK01012725.1, read on the forward strand.
AAGATTTGGTGGGTGTTTTCTCCCAACACAATACATTAAATCCTAATATGATTGATGAGTGAAGGATTGCGATCAAGTATGAGAAACTTTCCCCAATATTCACAAAGATGATGCAATGCAAATGCAAGAGATTAACAACTAGATTGAAATGAAAGATTAAGCTAAGATGAGAATGCAAGATTGGACCAAAAATAGATTCATTTCATTTTCTAACATGTGATATCAAGATTATCTAATAGATGCAAGAAGATACAATATAATGACTAAGTTCAAAGATGTCTATGTCTCAAAAATGTCTAAGTGTTAAATGAGGAGTGAGGCCTCCTTTTTATATAAATTGAATAGGATTGGATGGAGGATATTAAGAGGCAAAAGAATGGATGGCCAAGATTGAGAGGAAAAAATGATAGGGATACTCCTCCAAGAACTATCCTAGTTCTTCACTAAGTCTATTTTTAGACTTCTTAGGGCTTCTTCACTCTTAGAACCCTATTACCTTAGGAGGTTCACTTTTCTATCCTCCTACACCTAGAGTTTCCCTACCAATTTAGATGCTCTCTTCTCCAATGAACTCACAACTATAAGTTCATCTATCAACCACTTGTCCATCTTCCAATTATCTTGCAGGAGATGAGGGCTCTTCTCCATTTTGTTCACTCACTGAACAGTTCCTCTTGACTAGTCTGACAGTCATCTTTCTTGAATCTATCATCAAGATCTCCTGCAAGTTTTTTTTTACTACTCTTCCCTAAGCGGACTATAGCCAAGCTTGTCTAGGGAAAGAGAATTTCATTTTCAAGCATTCCTACCAAAAAAGTAACAAAAAGGTAAAGAATATATAGAGGATCTATTTGTTCTATGCAAACAACTAATTGACGAAGATCAAATGAAGCTATTATTTACAGCTTGGTTTTTCCTCAGAATCCAGCCAAGTACAAGACTATATTTACATAAACAAAACAAAGCAAAACCACAAAAATAGAATGAACACAAACACTAACTAATAGCAGGAATTTTGATTGAATTCAACTAGTAATTACATAGAAAAATCAACTTTACGTCTATTCCTCCAACTCCACTATTGATCTCACCCTACAACTCAAAATTCAAAGGTCTTATATCGGCCTTGAATTCGTATGATTATAAAAACTACCAACAAAAACTAGTTGATTCTTCTATTTTGCGTGCATTGTCAAAACAGGCTTATCGACATGTCTTTTTTCGATGCTATGACCGGGGATAGGTCAAACCAATTTCTAGCTCCTTCGCTAATCAGTCATCTATCAATATAGCTTGTACTGATGATTCCATCGAGCCTTGGTCTAACTAAATTTTGGCTTCCCCATTTCTATCAGATTTCTCGATGATTGGAAACACCTACTCTGATGATACCATCGACCATCAATCTAACTCCTTTGTCACTCCTCTATTATTGTAAGTCATATCGATAAGGAACATCAACATGACTCAACCCATTTACACTATCGACTATTGGTCGTACTCTCTAATCCCAGTGCTGAAAGACCAATTTGCTCTGATAGTTTTGTTGGCGAGACTCCACCTGATCGTAACTTCGGCATAACTGAACCCAATCTTACCATTGGCTATCGGTCTAAATTGAAATACACTTTTATGCAATCTAATGTTCACTTTGGCATAACTTAGCCCGATATTACCACTGGCCATCACGCTGACTCCAAATGTACTTTATCGCTAATGTTGGCTAACTCGATGACTATGATCAGTATGTGTTGTGCCGATCAGGATATCAGTCTATGCTATATTGATAGTCCAAATTTAAAATACAATTTGAACCATGATTCTTAGTCTATGATAACCCAATTCATTTGAGGAATCAGTCCTGCAACGCCAACTGTGAACCACTAGAAACACCCTATGTACATACTAGAAAAAACACCAAATTTTGGGGACTAATTAACTAACCTCGAGGTGCTCCTACACCATAAAGGGAAGTGGTTAAGATGAAGAGGCAAAATGAATGAGTGGCAAGGATTAAGAGGCAAAATATGAAAAAGTCAAACTTCACTTTTAGAGGGAAAGATAAATTTGAAATTATTGGAGGAGAAAAAAGATGGAGATGTGGCTACCTTGAAAAAGGTGATTGTGCACATCATTAGAGGTAATCCACCTTTTAATCAAGATTAGAGGAATATTACCAAAAATCAAGATTAGGAAAAAGGGATTAAATTAAAATAAATTTAATTTAATCAAGGTTTAGAAGAACATTAGGGTAGTGGAGAAATAAAATAAATAAAACTTATTTTATATTAAGAGATGAAGGGATAATATATTAAATTTAATTTAATATATTATAGTATTTAAATAAATTTAAATACCGAGGGAAAATGAGTGTATTTAATTAAAGTGAATTTAATTAAATAAATAGAAGAAAATAATAATATAGCTAATTAATAAAAATCAACTATAATGTTAAGGAAAAACATTAATAACAAATAATATTAGAATGTGAATGGACAATTTTAGGTGTCTACAGTATTAATAGGAGTGCATCATCCTAAATTATAAGCACCTAATTTGTGTATAATTTAAGGATTATTTTGTGCCCACCTTAGTGTGTTTTCTATAGTAGGACCTCATATGGCACTTAATGGATACCCAAATACAAATATGTGTCATCTATCCTTTCAATCTTATTTAAATTAAGTTTATCCCTTATTAATAAGTGTGCTTGTCTATTTTTCCTCTAATCCCATAGTTCATTTCATCACCTAGGCTCTATATGCTTGTTTCTGGCCTTTGTGACATTTATCAACCTCAAAATGAGTTATACCTAAAAATCCCACATATTTTCACCTATCCTAACAGCTTGCCCAAATTTGGTCTGAGGCTCTATGTCAGGGTATTAGCAAGAGATTTGATCTAATGCTCAGGAAGGATTATTGTTTAATCCAAAAATAATGTATTGAGTATTAAAATCTCCTATCACTCCTCATTTTGACAGCTATATTATTATATTTTTAGGATCCATTAGCCATTATTAGCACTTGATTATTGTGATCAAGTTATCAAGTGAAAGGAAGAAAATCAAGTTCAAGATCAATCAAATTATCAAGTACAATAAAGTTCAAGATCCTTCAAGAAATTCTTCTTAATAATTCAAGGTACATTTTCTTCCATAGATCTAGCTTCTTTCCATATTGGAGGCTAAGAAAATGATTTTTCTATCAAGGAAGAAGATCCACATTCATCCACTCCTTTTCAAGTATTCTCTCTCTTCTCCTCAACCAAACATTGTGGTGAATTGCAAAATAATTTCCATGAGGTTTTGTCTCCCATGATTTCTTTTTGGGTTTTTTTGTTAATTCAAATATTTTGCAAAAACACACTTGATCATATTCAAAGAAGCATTTGCATTGCTAGGGTATGATATACTTCATTTTCTAGATTTAGCCTCTACTACACGACAACATGCTTTCCTTTATTTCACTTCATTTCAAGGTTTATTCTTAGACATGGGTTTGACCGAGGCAACCCCCTCTATTCATATGTCTTCCTCATTTTTATGTGTCCAAGAATAGGTTATAGAGTTGTCAGAGAAAATTTAGAAGGAATGGGAACTGTCTAAAAGCTCTTGGAAATATAAAGTCAAAACCTAGGGTACAAAATGAGTTTGGTAATCTTTACGTAGGTACATAATGAGTTTTGAAAATTTTCCCCTCCAAAACCAACTCAAATTTGGTAGGGAGTTAGGTTATAGTCTTCAACTCTTGGATCTACATTTATAGGTGCTTTTAGGTTTCTATCTATCTGATATAACAATTTGAGACAACATATCTCTTGCTTTGATTTCAATTTCATATAGATATTTATTAATTATATAATCTTATCTCTTTATCATTTCCCATTTCAATTTTACATATTTATCAAAGGATCATCATCCCATTCAATGCTTGAGTCTCTTCTTAGTAAGCCTAGTGGGGCATATTCCTTCTAAATGTGCAATATTGAAAATGAGAAGTAATATACTTATTTGTAATTATTTCCTTTTCCTATTATACATTCTAGTGAAACCAAATATTCTTACACACTTATTATTTGGTGTCTAGATCTACTTTGTAGGAATTGCTTTAATCACTATTTACTCACAGATTTTACTAAGTTAGATTGGTGTGTGATAACCTATGTTGTTACATTTCTCCTTACTTCTCTTTCTCAATCACATGGAGTGAATCATATTTTCTTGAATTTCATGATGTTTTTATTCCTTTATGGTATTCTTTCATATGTAATTATGAGGATATCAAATAATTTTATTCCTTAAGGCATATTTCAAAAAATTTATTAATATTTCATGTAGCTTTATCACTCAATTTTTAAGAAAATACATGGAATATGTGAATGAACCTAAATATAACACTAACATAACTCTTCCTACTCTTACTCTTATAGTTCCTATTGATTATGATGATATAGACCTATCTCCTAATGATCCCATCCTAGTGAGACCTAGATCGTCTCCTTCTCAACCCACCTTAATGGATAGTTCTAGTGAATCTAGTTTATGAAATTCTTTGGATGATCTTAAAATATCTTATTTGTATCAAAGAGTTATTCATAATCCCAATGTTAAGAATTTTTTGATGATTTATCTCTAATAATATTAAATAAACAATAAGATCTTGATAATCCTTCTTCTTCACTACATAAAGATGATAAGAATAGTGATAGGAATCTCCCTAAGGAAAATATTTCTCCTCCTATTCCTCTTTATACCAAACATTTTCATAAATATAAAGATCAATCTCCTTCACCCTCTATATTAAAATCCAATTACAATGTGGGATATGAGATTACTACTAAATAAGGTTACAATGAATTAGGTCTTGGAATTAATGCACAAGGTATCAAGGTTCCTATAGATCCTCCTACACAAGTAACTAGGTGTGGTCTAGGTTTTATACCTCAAGACACTAATTTTTCTTCTTCTAATCCTTCTTTATCACAACATAAACCTCCTATGAACATTCATTTACCAACACCATCCATAATCATGCCTCCTTGTGATGACCACTTGGCTTTAGCTAAGAGAATATTTTAGAGAATTAATTATGATCCTAAAATTTGCTTTCATTATAGACATTTTCCAAGGAATAAAAGATATATTAATGGTGGATTTATATGTAATTTTCATCATAGAAATAAACTCTCTCTTATTGATTGTATTTAATTTAGACAATTTGTACAAGATTTGGTAGACAGATCTCTTCTTTCTTTAACAACAAATCTTATTCTATTTTTTTTAAATCAAAGACATACCTTCGAATCTATCTTCTCCTATTGTGTTACTCTGCATTATCTAAATTTAGAAGCTTAAATCATTTGGGGCACTGATCTTTTCATAATGTTCATTATGATCACCATAATAGGTTGTGTTCCTTGTTTCCTCTCTTTGGGGGCAAACTATCTCTATCTCATCTATTTTTTGTTTTCAAAGGATTCATTATCTATTTTTTGGTTATATCTTTTATACTATGATATGTCCTTCGACACATGGAATTGTTTGTTTATGATCTTTCTCTCTAATGGGATTGACATCTTTCTTGTTTACAAGTGTATATCTAGTATAATTTAGGTATCCGCTAAGTTTTCATAATGTGGAATCCTTTTTCCTTTCTCTCTTTATTTCCTCTTTATGGATTTGTATCACTTTATGATGGTACATCCTTTCTAGTATGAGATTATTTATTTCACACAAAGTACTTTCATCTTTTCTCAACAATATATTTCATGCCTCAAATGACATCTTTGTCACAAAATGATTGTTCATTTAGGGACTAAATATTTTTCATCATTCATACTCCCTTTGTAAATTTATTTCTCTCATAGTATGATGTCCTTTCTTGCATAAATGTGTTTGTCGTACATTAGGATATTATCCTTTTTAGGAGATTTACATCATGGTTTACAAATTTTTTTAAAAAAAATGTGCATGTCTATTATAAAATATCTATCACTTAGGGTGAAAAATGTGTTATATTTTGCCTTTCCTTTGCACTTGGGGTGCAAGGTTTCATGTTTTCATATTCCTATTCATTTTCCTTTCTAAGGATCTACTTTCCTTAGAATAGTCTATGTGTAGATACACATACATACATACATACATACATACATACATACATGCATGCATGCATACATATTATCAATTAGTGATAGGTAGTAATGGCAATTGAGACATCAAGTGGACCTCACAAGTTAATAACTAAGAATTCATCCCTCTTCATACAAACACATCATACAAAAGCAATAAGAATGATAACATGAGTGTAGTAGAAAATGAAACATCAGTAACATGTAAACATCTAAATAATCATTATCATATATCACAAGGAAACACACTTACTGATCATATAACTATAAAATTTCCATCACATCATATAATCACAATATCATCAAATAATCATTATTTTAACATTGAAAGACCCAAGATTCAGTGGGAGGAGTTGATTGACCCAACTCTTATGGTCCTCAATGCTAACACAAGGGAAATGGAGCTTAAGCTTCTCAAAATTGCCAAGAATGACATGCTGGATAACTTTAGGTCTATCAAATGGCTTTACCATGAGCTGGGGGATCTCAAGAATATAGTGAATGGGAGAGACAATAATAATAGCAGTAGAATGACTAAGGATTATCAAAGACTAGAAACCAGGATAATTAAGATGGAGGAAAAAATGTTGAGCCTTGAGGACACTCTCAAAGGCATTGTGGAGTAGAGCTTCAACATCCCAAGAGCCTCTAATGAGCATATCAAGCTGCTCATTGAGAAAATGGAAGAAAATCCAGGAGGGAAAGATGTGCAGATCATAAAAGAGGACAAAGTGTAGAAGCCTAATGAAGGACCTGGTAAGAGGACTAGGGCCAGATCCAAGAAGAATAAAGAGCATGAAGAGTCCATGGACATCCACAAGATTAAGGAGGCTACTGATAAAATGGAGATCCTTGAGTCCAAAGAGGCTACCCTACTCAGGAACATCTCCTCATTGTTTTCCTTGGTTTTTTCTGCCTACCCCTATGCGTGGTTTACATTTTTGTTAGCTCTGTCTCTATCTGGCTTTACTTTCAGCCCTGGTAGTGGCCTATTTCACTCTTAGTTCCTGTTGTTTTTTACATTTGGACTTATGTTTCTATCTTTTTCTATGTATTGGGTTTCAGGAACCCTGTAAAATTTTTTTTGAACACTTAAATCAAAAACATTGAAAGAGAACAATTATCATTCATCACTATTCAAACATCTTGATTATAACTCATCTAACTAAATACATCATTTCTCATAAAATAAAATTAAATAACATTAGTACTACTATTCACCATCTGACCACCATATCATATTCCATATAAGCTAACACATAAACCTCTTTAGTTATCATATACTACTATGAAGCAGCCATATTACTGTAGAAATATTTTTTTATGAATTAACAAGTATAAACACCTAACCAAACTACAACTTTATTGTACAAAAAAGGCTACACCAATAATTTGATGAAACATCTAATCATTTCAATTAAGTCATAGTATCCTACCATCAGTTAATCGTCATAATAGTTTTCAATACACCTAATATGATACTAGCTATACTAACTAAGATTTCAAATCAATCATGTTTACCTCATACTACATTTTATCCAACATCCAAAATCATGTTACCTTCTTACTAAGACAGGGTTGGAGTGGCACTATGTCTAAGCTCTTGGCTTGACCATTTGGTGAAATGGTGGGGTTTCTTTCTTGTAGTGCCAACAAACAAGGTTCAAATCCTTATAGGGTCAATCTCTATTGTGTCAAAAATGGATAGTTTCTTTCCCTTAACCATTTGTGAAATAGTGGAGCTTCTTCTCTATGGATATTACAACAAAGTTTCAAATTTTTAAGGTATTGACCCTTTAGTAAAATGGTGGGTTTTTTTCTTGTAGTGCCAATAACCAATGTTCAAATTCTCATAGGTTTGATCTCTATTGTTTCAGATGGAAAGTTTCTTTAACTTGACACTTTGTCAGAAATGGGGGCTTTTTTCCTGTAGAGGTTACAACCAAGGTTTAAAAATTTTAAGCAACTCCTTACCATTTCAACACTGGAGAGTTTCTTTACCTTGAACCTTGGTAAAATTGTGGGAATTCTTGCATTTAGAGCTTACAACCAAGGTTCAAAATTTTTTATTCATATGGTTTTCCTTTCAAAAAATATTTCAAATGAGTGAGGGTGAGAGGAGTGGGAGTAAGGTTTCAGAAGGGGAAAGAGACATAGGGGAAACAAGGAAAGGATAACTGAATAAAGATGAAACTAATCTAGATGCAGAGAAATATCTCACTATGATGCTTGTGTTAAGGGTTCCTTTTTGGTCAAAGAAGGGTTTGTACCTATTTTCATTTTCATTATGGGAGCCTTTGCATGTGTGAAGGGTGAAATATTTTTTGTTTCGTACTATTCATGTTGGCTTGTTGGTGGTTTGTGTTCTCTAGGGACTGTTCAAGGGGGATTTTATATTTTGGTTTATAATTGGGCCCTTTAGTTTTTTATGTGTTCATGTGCAATAGGCTATCTGGTTCTCTATGCTATTTTGGGCTCTTGGCCTATGTTTGTTGGTTATAAATTTGGTTGAAGTTCTACCCTTACTAGAAGGTTGTAGAGTCATTAGTTGTAAGTCTTCGAGTATGGTGGTTTTTTCTTTTGAGGGATTATTTTTTGGTACTTTAGGGGTATTGTTTCATTTTCTTGGTTTGATTCCTTTAGTCATGGTCCACATTTGGGTACCTATGGCCTTTTTTTTAGCTCTTCTTGTGTATGTGGATGTCAAATCCATTATTGGGTAGATATCTTTTTGGGATATTGATGGTGCCTCTATGGATGGTTGGAGACTTTAGAGGATTCCTATTAGAGATCCTTGTTTTTCCAAGTTCACTTGCCCCCTCTCATCACTGGAAGGTGCATTTTTAGTCTAGACTTATTATAGTTTGGGTCTTTCTCTACCTAAGGGCTGGTCATTAGGTCTTGGTTATGTGTGCATGATATATATATTTTTATTTCCTATCATACCCACTTTGGTTCCATAAATTTATCTCAAACACTTTCCATGATGCATTAGATCCATGTGGTAAGTTTAAGTACCAATTATAAGTAATTTCCCCTATATTACATGCTAAAATAGCCTACAAATAAAATATTTATAAGACACATCCTTTCAATTACACAATTATTTAAATCCTTGGATATGTTCATTAGTATTATTAGACTCACCATAAATTTATTTTGAACAAAACATCTCAGGGTTCGTGGGGAAATCATGAAATTGTGGGTTTAAGTTCAATAGTGATCTCTAGGCCTTGGTGAAATAAGTCATTTGGGGAGGTGGAGGTGGATTTGGAACTAAATTTTTCACTATAACAATAGACGGTGCAAAACTCAAACATTTTGGTTCCTCTTCTTTGAAATGTGAGGTCTCTCACCTATTATTACCTTTATCACTCCAGGTTTTTATGACAAGTTCCCAAAATTATACTTCCTTAGGAGTAGATCTAACTTGATCCTTAGATATATCTTAGGAAAAAAGGAAACAATATGTTCTGATTTTTCACACTTATAGTCCTCTATCTAAATATAGTTTTTTTTTATTTTTTATTTTTTATTTTTATATTTTATATTTTTATTTTTATTTATTTTATTTTTTGTGCTTGCAAGATGTAATGATAGAGAAAAAAAGAATAAAATCCCTCTCTTGAAAAGTGGAATTCATGATTCCAAGGTTCAAAAGGGCTAGTTCATAGTTGTGTTTGATCTAAATCAATTGTAACAATGTCAAACTTGACAAAGAGGCCTTTGGTGGAAGCTAAGTGAAACTACTAGATTTTGTCAAATTTTAAAACTCTATTTTTATTGATAAAACTCTTATTTTCTTATTTCTAGAAAAAAATACGATGATCAAAATATGACGTGGAATAAACCATCTTCTAAGTTAATCTAAACTAATTTGACCATGATTTTTTAAAGAAATTGCAAACGAGTTAAAGGATGAAAGCAATTAAAATTAAATGAAAGTAAACTAATATAGAAAATGATTTTTCAAACATACATGTGCTACTACAAATGATTAGATTGGGTCAATAAACAATTAAACTACAAAATCAGTTTACACAATTCATATTAGCATGATGCAATCATCAAAGGAAATCAATTAACTAACTAATTTCTCATAATTCATCAAAATAAAAAAATCCATTACCCATGCACACACATGAGACAACTTCTTCCTCAGAGATACAAGTAGATTTGATCCAAGCAAGTTGTCAAGCACAACAAATAAACATTCAATAATCAATACCAATTAAGAAAATTGATTGATCGAAACCATGGAACACAATAAATGGTTTTTGGATCTAAATTTTATTCCAGACTCAAAAAGTTAACAATATGCACCCACTAGGATTGCAAAATCACCTATTATTCATGTCCAAAAAAAAAACCCAACCCTTATTACAAATAAATCAAGGGTTTATATTGATTTTACAACTACAAATTGGAAAACATTTAACTCGGGCTTTTGAGCATTATTTTGGGTAAATTTTTTTGAAAACATGAAACTATCTAAAACTACTTCTAAACTAAAGGGTGGTGATTAAATAACTCTTGTGTGATTTTTATTGCAATGGTGGGGCCTCATTTTCATTAAATGAGCCCAAGAAGTTTAGTAATCATTAGATGTTTGAGTGGTGAAAGTGCAACTTGACCTAAAATGATTTTTGGAGTTCCTTTGGGTTTTCACCATTAGAAAATTGAAATTCCAATTAATTGAACCCTTGGGGACTCTCCTATCTTTATTCTCATCCATTTGACCATCTAAAAATAGAAAAACAAAATGTGATTGTTATTGCTATGCAAGATTTTTGCTTTCTATAGCTAAAATATCATAATTTTTTATGCAAAATTATTAAAAAATTCATAAAAGAATACATTCATCTTATTCGCGAGTTAACCACCAAATCCAAAATTATCTATTTAAATCTCTTGCTATCATATTGATTTCATTAGTATCTGGGATCTTCATATATTTAAGGTTCACTTGTTGATTCATCCTAAAAACATTCACTTTCTTATTTTTTTCCTCAAACTGAGGAAGTTCTTTATTCATATTTGATAGGTCAATCTTCAACCCCACCATCCAATCAATGGATTCCATAATACAATCATCTTAGAGGGTTTCTCTAAAGTCCTACACTATGAGTCATGTCAAATAGGTCAATGGAAACAATGTAAAAGTTTACAAGTATGCCTTTGCTAGTAACTAAAGGAAACTAATGGATATTGGAAAATTGGAAAACTCTCTTTTCATTGATAAACAAATTATTTTCTAAATTTTGAAGATAAAACCTACAATCCTCAAAATCTGAATTGGAAAAAACTGACTTTTAAGTTAACCTAGAGTAATCTACCATGATTTTTCAAAGAAATTGCAAAAGAGATAATGGATGCAAGAAATATAATTTAAATGAAATTAAACTCATATGGAAAACAACTTCTCAAAAAAACACTTCCTACTACAAATGATTATATTGGATCAGTAAACCATGAAAATACAAACTTGGATTCCACATTTCATAATAACATGATGCAATCATCAAAGGAAAACAATTAACTAACAATTTCTTAGAATTCATCAAAATCACAAAGCCATTTCCCATGCACACATGTGAGATGAATTTTTCCTTAAATGCACAAATGCATACAATCTAATTAATTTGAGAAGACCAAAAAATACACATTCAATGAACACCCAACTACGAAGATTGATTGAACAAAACAATGGAACATAGTAAATAGTTCTAAATTTTAAAATTATTTCAAACTTAAAAATTTAATAGTTTGTGCACACTAAGGTTGTAACATTTCCTATTATCCATACCCAATCAAAGAATGCACAACACTTATTACAAAGAAATAAATGGTTCATATTAATTTTACAACTACATATTTTTAATCCTATAACTAGGGTTTATGAACATTATTTTGGGTTAAAATAAATTTTAAACAAAAATTAAAGATTATAAATCCGCTTCTAAAATAAAGAGAAATTATGAGATAATTAATGCATTATGTTCATGAAAATGGTCGGGCATCATTTTCATAAAAACATACCCTAAAATTTTGGAAATCACTGGTTGTATAGGTAGTAGATGTTGGAAATATTCAAGACTATCTAGGTTACTGAGAGGGGAGGGGTGAATCAATAACTTCAAAACTTTTAACAGATTCAGATCTTAATAATATTAGATTGATAATCTAACTACATGCATGAGTAACAAAAAGAATAAAACATTCATAACACTTTGAACACAGAGATTTGGTGACCCAGAAACCTTCCAAGTAGAAAGTAAAACTGGGGTGGGATGATACCCACAAAACTTCAATACTGCAGTATAAAGTTTGTCGATTAAGGCTTACAATGATCACTTCCGATGATCTGCCCTATTAGGAGCAATAAGGACTGCTAGGTCAGCCTTGTTAGAGGATTTACAAACATACAATGAAGTATGCACTCGGTTAAGAGATTTTGCAAAGACTGTTAAGTCTACCCGGTTAAAGGATTTCAAGCTTGATTCACCTGTTAGGATGAAACAGTAAATCTCTTGCTTGCAACTGTACTTGCTGATTGAGATTCTCTGATGTACTGATCACCTTCTGTGATGGATAGATCTTTGCTACTTCTTATACTACTGTAGCCCTTTGTAATTCGCTTATCTCTACCTTTCTCTTTTTCATACTTCTCTATTTTTCTTCTCTTGGATATGATATAAAACATTGTTTATATATCAATCTAAAACAATTACAACATAATTACAAAGTCGGCTCATAAACAAGCTAACACAAATATTACTGAGTCGGCCCAAATATAGTGACTCAGTTACTGCAAACTAACTTGGTGACTTTCTGATACTTGGCATCCATTGCGTTACTTAGCATCATCATGCACTCAGTAGAAGTGGAGGCATGGTCCATACTAACCACTCGGTTGTAGTTTCTAACACGGTATATACTGGAGACTCGGTAGATATAGTGTCACTCGGTAAACACTGTCTTTCTCGGTAAGCACTGTCCTGCTTAGTAAGCACTGTTCTGCTCAGTAAGCACTGTTCTACCCAGTAAGCACTATTCTACTTGGTAAGCACACAAAGTCTGAATAAGTGTTGTCACTGATGACAATCATACTTAATGCCAACAATCTCCCCCTTTGGCATTAGTGACAAAACACTTATTGCCCAAAACTTATATACACAATCATGTTGATACTAGTTTTGTATATACATTTCATGTTTCCCTTATATAGTATATATACAAAATATCTTATTTCACCTCATACTCATATTTTCTATTTATATTTTCTCCCCCTTTCATATCTCATATACTTTCTCCCCCTTTTTGATAATAATGCCAAAGGTGTATATACAAATATTTTACACAGAGATACCAAAACATGAGAGAAAATCAGAATGCACCTTTCCAATTAGTGCTAGAGTTCTATCTCAATTCTCTTGCAGAATCTTGCATGTATGGATTGCAACTTGGACTTCTGCAAAGAGTTCAATCATGTGATCTGCAATTGAAAATTGATTGTCATGGATCAATGTTTTTGAGTGTGCAATATGCTTCTGCATTGTATCCATGATGGGAAGGATCATGTTCTGGATATCTATTAATGTTGATCTAATCCTTGCATCTTCTTTCAATAACTCTGATTGCTTATCAGATAGGAATCTGACTATCATCTGATGTGCAGAACTTGAACTAGGTTCAAGTTGCAACCTTTTTGCATTGATCTTCAGGATCCTCATGAATCTTATTTATTTTTCTTAATTTCCTTTGAGAACTCGGCAACATTACAGATTTTGACAAAAAGAGATGTTACCTTGGAATAGGAGGACTCAATGCTAGTCAAAATTGAAGATAACCCTACCTAAGTGATAGCTATTTGTTGAGCAATGTCCTCAAGCATTTCATTTCAAACTTCTTCTCATCCTTTTCAAGCAACTTGTCTGTTCCAGAGGAATCATCATTAAACCTGTTAATTGCTTCTGCCAACTACAACAAAATGTGTTGAGAGGAATCAACTTTAGCACCTATAGCTTCTGTCAAAATGTTCTTAGCATCCTCAATGATCTTATATTCCTTATCTCTTTCTTCTTTTAATTTCTTCTGCTTTGCTTTCTTCTGGAGAAGTTCACCAACTATTTGCATTTGATCTGTAGTGAGGTTTGCAAATCTAGCTAGGGAATATGTATCTCCTCATCTAGATCTATACCTTCTACTACACTCTTACTTAGAAATTTTGTACTCGGTTGAGTCTCTATACTTATTGCCTTTGTAGTAGAAATTATTGTAGACATAGTAGGACTAGTAGTGAAAACTGATAAACTTCTGACTGATGGGATGCTAACTGGAATACTTGAATAATAAAAACTGAAGTATTTACAACTGTAGAATTTGAAGTACTTACTGCTGAAAAACTCAAATTTGAAGAAGGTACAGAGGACTGCAACTCGGTGGAAGAAGGAGACTGAAGCTCAGTAGATGAAGTGGTAGCTACTTTTTTTTATTGATACATTGAGCTGTGCTAGTGATGATTGGACATTTGATGTATCTGAGGGAGTTGTTACAATCACACTTGAAGTTTTCTCTGAGCTAGATGTAGCAATTTTTACTGGAGAGTGGGGAAGTGAGGCAATTACCTCTGCAACTATCCGAACTGGATCATCTTCCTCAACATTCTCCTCAGCTTCCTCAGTATCTTCTATCCCTACTTCCTCTAACACAACATTATCAATCTGAACTGTTTCTTCTTCTTCTTCTTCATCACTGTCATCGTTAATATCTTTGATTGTCACAGTTTCAGTACTTGGTTTGTGAAGATGATAGATGTTTTTCCAAGTAGAATTTGCACTCTTCACAACCGACTCTATATCTTTGATCAAAACTAAACAACTGTTTGAATTTTAGTGTCATCTTGCGCTCATTTTCTATCAATGCCTTATTTATTTCATCATCTTTCAAACTTGGCATTAACTGTCTTAAGGTTTGAGCATATTGTCCTTGACAGTTTGTCTTGCATTGGACCATCTCAAATTTAATTTATCCAATAGAACACCTGGAATTTGAGAATCCATATCATCAGGTGAGTACTTCCATTTCCCATTTCCTCAATGACAGCATCTTCTATTTCCTGCTGCTCTGTCTTTGATTTAATTCATATTTGAGAGATTTGAAATTTTCAATTCTAGATCCTTCTCTCAAATCCTTAATATTTTGTTCAAATGAGGGAGGAGGCCTTTTGAGTACTATATCATCATTGATTTTACCTACCTTGCCCTTGATCTTCTCCTTGTGAATACTGCAGTGGATTGCTCAGGTTTCTTGGTGATAGTTACCTTTCCTTTCTTCTTTACAGGCACTTGTTCTTCTTTATTCTCATTCTTTTCTTCTTCTTCTACAATATCTTCTCCTAAGCCCTCGGTTAACATTAGAGGTGTGCTAGATTGCATCTTGGCCATCCTCTTTCTACCTTTGTTAACCGCCTGTTGAAGTTTTATGCTTAGCTCAATTCTTATCTTAGCTTCATCATATGTTCCAAAGTATGGAGCCTTTGGATCAACAGGTTGATTTACTAGGGCTTCAATTATATCCTTTGTTTCATCAATGTTTACCTCATAAGGAAGAGGTTTCACCCATACAATCCTAGGTCTTACTGCCTGAATGTATACTCTATCACAATCAACCATGAAACAAATATCATCTTATAATCTTCCACCAGTTTTAGTGGAATTCAAAATCTGTTATTCATCTTCTCCTTAAAAGATTCAAAATAGTTATCCATTATTCTTGTAAAATTCTCACCCATTTCTACAATATACTCATTTATTTGATAAAGAATAGGTACATCCTTTCTCCATTTTTACTGTGCCTTTGATCGAAAAAACTTTTGAGCATAGAAAAATAAACAAACCAATAGTGAGCCAAACTTACATGGATTGTTCTTTGAGGTTTGGATGCTCTCCATGTTCTTGTTGAACTGTTTCAACAAAAGATCTGCTAGCTCAAATGACAGATTGTTCTTCACAATTTTATAGGCTAGGTCAACTGCTTCACACAAAACACTATTCTGCCAACTTGAACTGTATATCTTGTGTGCTATTACATATGTGCCAAATTTTAGTTCTACATTGGTAATACTGTTAATTTTCATACCTCTACCGTCCCATTCGGCTAGGGTTTTCTTTTCCAGCTCTACCCAACCTAGGGTTTTTGTAGATTTAGCCTGGGCAAGCATGGGAAGACCAGTGACTTGGTAAATCATCTTCTTTGTTATTTCCACTGGTTGCTCAAGCCAAATTTTACCTTCATGTACTCGGCTCAGAATATATCTTATCCATTTTATCTAGAACCCCGAGGCAAGTGGGTGATATGTGTTAAACCCTTTTCTTCCAAATGTTTATGTCCCAGTTTGAGAACACCATCAACACAGAGCTCATCATGAGCAACATCTATCTCTAGGGTTCCAAGTTCTTGAATTTTGCCTTTAAAATGACTGCGAATGCCATTTACAAGAAGTACCTTTGGAGGAATTTGAGACTGAGCTCCACTTGGATCTAGGGTTTCTGCAATCGCGGGCACGATTTTGAAATCCAGCGCCTTCCATTCTCCATGAACTAACATTTTTGAACCTTTCTTTACTCTGGTGCTGGATGAAGCCATGGTAGCACAGTAGAAAAATTTATGCTTTAAAATTTTGCTTCGAATCACTTGATCGCACTAGAAATTTTCTCTGCTCAAAATGCTGATATTTGTGGTGAAGAATGAACTTGATTTCATGTTTTTGTTAAAACATTGTCATTAATGCTCCATAGGAATTAAGGTATTGAATTCGACAGACTATCATCCACTATGCATTAAATGCTCGGTGAAGATTTCGTAACTCAGAGAACATACAAAATTCATACTTCTCCGACCTTACTCGGTAACCAAATGAAGTTAGGTTACTCCCGACCTTGCTTGGTGGTAACTGATACCGACCTTCTTGTGATCCTATTGTATCTTGCATACTAATTTTGGATCTGTCTTCCTTTCAGTCAGGAACTATTTTGGAATATGTCTATGAAGATACAGATCCAGTGCTTTCTTGGAGACTAGTTAGAGTTCATAGAGCCACTCCCTTCATGAGTGGCTTCAGGACTGGTTTGCTCGGTAGGTTTAGGAATCCACTTCTATCTCATCTACTTCCTAATGCTATTTTCTTTTGCTTTCTTTTCATCTTCAACTTTTCCTAAATTCATGCAGTTTTAGCTATGTGACCAAGCTTAGTGCAATTATAACATCTTATGGTAGAATCCCTTTTTCTCAAGTGGTGCCTTACACAATTCATGCCAATGTGTCCATATTCTCCATAGTAATGACATTTACACCAAGTGTTGTAATCCCAACCAAACATTGCTTTAATAATTTGTTCCACTGGATTGGGTTGTTTTACTTCTACATTCTGATGCCTTATGACCTTGTTTGCTACATTTGTGACATTTGCCTTCAAATCTTGGTTTCTCCTTGCATTCATTTGCTTTATGACCAAGTGATTGCAATTGTAGCATTTTCCATTGAATTTTGCTTTTCCATTGCTCCAACATTTGTTTGAAGTATGACCAATTTTGCCATAGTGATTACAGGTAGGTTTCTTGATTCTTTTGAGTACCTTGTTTGGAGGATTCACCTTCCTCTTTATATCCAGTCCTGCTTTTCCTTTTTGCCTATGAAGGTTTCGTTCATACACCTGATTCATATCTTCTTGAGATTTAACATTCTCTCATTGATTTTCCTTCAGCATCTAGGTCACTCATCACTCTTAAATGATTTGCTTTTCAGATCTCAGCTCTTCTCTTATATTTTCATTTTATGATCTCAGAGTCAACATTTCTTCATTTGCATTGGAGATTTGATCAATAAGGTTTCTAGCTAAAGGGTTTTATTCTGGATTTCATTGTTCTTTCCATCTATTTCATCTTTCATCTTGTTTCTTTGTTCCAAGACTTCACAAAATCTTGTTGACTGAATTTCCTGTTCTCTTTTCAATTTTCTCACTTCTTCTTGCAGAGATCCACTCTTTTCTAGAAGTTCTTTGATTGCATTGTTTGCTTCATCTGAGCTTCTTGAAGGGAAAAAGTCTTCAATTTTTTCTTCAACATACTGGTGGTCATTGACCTGATTTGCAAGTTCCTTCCTCTTTGAGTTGAGTTATGGCCATTTCCAGATCTAGCTTTTCATTCTCAATTACTTTGTTAAGTCTGAATATCTCCATTGTCCTGAATCTTTTCTCAAGCTGTCAAACTTTATTCTGAGAACCACGGAGCTCTGATACCAATTGTTGGAAATATTCAAGACAATCTAGGTTACTGAGAGGGGAGGGGTGAATCAGTAACTTCAAACTTTTAATAGATTCAGATCTCAATAATATTAGATTGATAATTTGACTGCATGCATGAGTAACAGAAAGATTAAAACATTAATAACACTTTGAACACAGAGATTTGGTGACCCAGAAACCTTCCAAGTAGAAAGCAAAACTAGGGTGGGATGATACCACAAAACTTCAATACTGCAGTATAAAGTTTGTCGATTAAGGCTTACAATGATCACTTCCGATGATCTGCCCTATTAGGAGCAATAAGGACTGCTAGGTCAGCCTTGTTAGAGGATTTACAAACATACAATGAAGTATGCACTCGGTTAAGAGATTTTGCAAAGACTGTTAAGTCTACCCGGTTAAAGGATTTCAAGCTTGATTCACCTGTTAGGATGAAACAGTAAATCTCTTGCTTGCAACTGTACTTGCTGATTGAGATTCTCTGATGTACTGATCACCTTCTGTGATGGATAGATCTTTGCTACTTCTTATACTACTGTAGCCCTTGTAATTCGCTTATCTCTACCTTTCTCTTTTTCATACTTCTCTATTTTTCTTCTCTTGGATATGATATAAAACATTGTTTATATATCAATCTAAAACAATTACAACATAATTACAAAGTCGGCTCATAAACAAGCTAACACAAATATTATTGAGTCGGCCCAAATATAGTGACTCGATTACCACAAAACTAACTCGGTGACTTTCTGATACTCGGCATCCACTGCGTTACTCGGCATCATCATGCACTCGGTAGAAGTGGAGGCATGGTCCATACTAACCACTCGGTTGTAGTTTCTAACACGGTATATACTGGAGACTCGGTAGATATAGTGTCACTCGGTAAACACTATCTTGCTCGATAAGCACTATCCTACTCGGTAAGCACTGTTCTGCTCGGTAAGAATGGTTCTGCTTGGTAAGCACTGTTCTGCTCGGTAAGCACGCAAAGTCTGAATAAGTGTTGTCACTGATGACAATCATACTTAATGCCAATAGTAGAAGCGTAGCTTGACCCAAACAGTATTTTTGGAGTTCTTTGGGGTTTTCATCATTAGAAAAATAAAGTAGACCTCAACCATTGTGGAATCCAACAACTTTATTATCATCCATTTCAAATGCATTTGACCCTCAAAAGATAGTAAAAACCACAAAAAAATGACTATTGTTGTTTAGGTGCATTTTTTTCTTGTTGGCAGGCAAAAACTAATAAAAACTTCTGCAAAATTGTTCAAAACTTCATTAAAATTGCATTCCTCTTGTTCAAAATTTGGTCACAAAATTTGGAGATATTGAATTAAAATCTCTTATAGTCGCATTGATTTTATCAATATTTGGGTCTTGATATATTAAAGGGTTACTCGTTATTTTTTCCTAAAGACGTTTAGCTTCTTATTTTTGTTCGAAAATGGAGCAAGTTATTTCATCATATTTATATCTCATTATTCATGCCCATAATCTAATCAATGGATTCCTTGGTATGATCTCCACTAAGGGTTTCTTTAAACTCTATCATTATGTTGTCAATATCCCTCATTTGGTCTTCCTGCCTACCAAAATATGCATGAAATCTCTTTAACAAATTTCTCTTCATTCCACTAGAAAATATTTACTTTCTCCTTCCTTTCAAAATGTTATATTTCGTCTTCATGTTTTTATGGATATTTTTATCACCCTTAACCACTCTCCAGTTAGACCCAAACCTTTCAGTTCAAAAATGGCTTCTTTGAGGAGAAAATGAGAGCTCGTATTCTTCATAATCCTCAAAATTGGGAGATACTCATCCCACATAAAATTAATTACTTCAATTCTTATTCCTCACCCTCTCATTTAATCATATTATGTAATATCTTCATCTTCTCAACCATGGATTGGTAAAGAGTCAAAATTGTCCTTACAACTCTAGTTTCTTCTATTTCTCTTGTCACTCCCAAGCTCCTGTCAATAAGGAATTAGCCTTGGAAAATCAAAATTTGAAGACCAAAGCTACTTATATATACATATACATATATATACATACATACATACATATATATATATATGTGTGTGTGTGTGTGTGTGTGTGTGTGTGTGTATATATATATATACATAGATATATATATATATACATATATATGTATATATATATACATATATATACAATATACATATATATATATATATATATATACATATACATATAGTAGATATATATATGTATGTATATATATACATATACATATATATATATATATGTATATATATATATATACATATATGTATATATATGTATATATGTGTATATATGTGTATATATATATATACATACATACATATATATATATATATGTATATAGATACATATATATATGTATATATACATATATATATGTATATATACATATATATGTGTATATATACATATATATATATATACATATATATATATACATATATATATATATATACACACATATAACATATATATACATATATATATATAGATATTACATATATATATATAGAGATATACACATACATACATACATATATATATATATATAATATATATATATATATATATATATATATATATATATGTATGTATATGTATATATATGTATATGTATATGTATAAATATATATGTGTGTGTGTGTGTGTATATGTGTGTGTGTGTGTGTCTATATGTATGTATTTATGTATATATATATATGTATATATAGATATGTAGTACATATATATATATACATATGTGTATATATATATGTATATATATATATATATATATATATATATATATATTATATATATA
>BSBK01012726.1:0-95000 GCA_027943335.1 Chamaecyparis obtusa
TGGTTACTTATATTGAGCTAGTCAGTAACTAGAAGAAAAATAGACCAATCAGTTATAGTATATACACTGAGCATCAATTAGTTTACCGAGCATCAATAGACACTGATATTGAGAGACAGTAAACACTAAGCACTAGTATGCACCGAGCAGTTTATACAGTGTTTACTGAGGATCACAAGGAAATGCATAGTAATCAGGAACAACACATTCATCTATGCAAACGTTACAACAGATCAGAAAATGTGTTACCAAGATCGAGGAATATTTATTGTCAAGATATTCAGTAAATGCAATGTATATCTTATCTAATAGTTTGATCTAGGTCATTTTTGTACACCGTAGATCTTAGGGTTTTTGTCTAAGCTATGTACCTAATTTTGTGAAAGCGGAAAAAGAAGAACACTATATATTTGTATGTTTGCATCATTTGTGATGTGAACTGATATATGAATTAAGGAGCACTTAAGCATTTGCCTAACTTCAAGACTATTAGTTGATAGAGCAGAATAGTAAATAGAGGGAATCAGCTTAAGCAGAATCAGACAGGCTAACCAAGCAGTTAGAGAAGAGATAAATCACAGTAAAAGGGAATATATTTAGTACTTATTGATCTATATCAGACAAGTTAAGTTGTCAATTTGGAGATAAATTTCCTATTGCTTTCTAACTATTGTAATAGAGTTTTGGATAAAATCTCTTAACGAGTAGACTTAATAGTCTTATGTAAATCTCTTAACCGAGCTCACACTTCATTAGTGTTTGTTAATCCCTATAAAGCTAGGTAGATCTAGCTGATCTAATATGTTACTCCTAATAAGTAAAGATCACCAGAAGTGATCAAAACTTGTATCCCTAACAGGCAAACCTTTTCTATCTACAGTAGTGAAGAATTTGAGGGTGTCATCCCCACCACAGTTTTTACCTTCTAACAAGGGTTTGTGTGTTACCAAAATACTTGTGTTATGTGATTGATATTATTGATTTCATGGTGTTTACTTTCTTAAGTTAAATGGATGAATGATACACGCAATTAGTTACAAGTTATTTTGCAAGGTTATTTTTGTTAACTATCATAGATCTGAACGGTTTTCAAGTAAAAGCTTGAAGGCACTGATTCACCCCTCCCCTCTCAGTACCTATCTCTCCTAATCCCAATAGTTGGTATCAGAGCTCAGTTCTCTTATTGGGACAGTTTAACCACTAAAGGGTAAAGATTGAAGTCATGGAGAGATATAAGCTAGATAAGACTATTGAGAATTAGAAGATTCAAATGTAGATGTTTGTGGAATAGTATAAGAAAGCCAAGGAAGGATTGAAGAAAATGCTGGTTGAAAGGAAAAACCTAGCTATTCTGCAAAATGAGATCGATTATCATGAAGAACCTATTGATGATATATTTGATCATATTGGATCCAGTTCTGGAAGCATTTCTGATGGATCTGGAAAGCATAATCTCTAATTTGTCTGAAAATAATTAGCATCTATCTGAACAAGTGAAAGCACTTCAAATCGGTCAAGAATCTCAGATGGTGAGAATGGTAGAGATAATGATAATGCTAGACAGGCTGAACAAGAAAGGAATCTAGCTATTGAAGACCAAAGACAAATGACTGAACAACTTCAAGCTAAAGAAAGTGAAATACATGAACTCACCGATCATCGCTTCCAAGTATCTAATCAAATGATGACTGTGAATCAAGAGGTTAACCAAGTGAATGGAGAATTGTCAAGAAGACTCGAAGATGTTGCAATACTCAGAGAAGATAATGAAAAAATGAGAAATGAAATAAAGATACAAAAGAAACATAATGAAATGAACAAATTGGCTGAGGACAGTTCCAAAAAGATTGATGACTTTCTGACTAATCAAAGGAAATTTGGGAGTAAAGCTAGTCTAGGCTATACCGGTGAAGAATAATCATCACATCAAGCTGAACAGGTCAACAACAATCTAAACCAAAGACCTAAGGTGTTGATATGTTATCAGTGTGGCAAACCAAGTCACACTTCCAATGTTTGTAGAAGCAGAGCACAAGGTAAACCTCTTGTTATTCCTAAATTTGATGGATATTGTTACTATTGTAGAAAATATGGACATCAAGCTTATGAATGTAGAGCTAAACAGAATGGTAACAATACTGTTGTTGAGAAGTTATGCTATACTTGTAATAAGCATGGACACATTGCATGAGAGTGTAAGACAAAAATGAAGAAAGTATGGACTCCTAAGCAGAAAACACAGCGCAAGCCTTATCAACCAAAGAGACAAGGTAACTCTCATATTTGGGACTATAACACATGGGCTAACTGTGTTGCATGTGGTAGATATGGGAATATTGCAGAAAATTGTAACAAGAAAAGATGGGTTGGATGATCAAGAAGCTGGAAAAACACTAGAATGGCATGTATGCATTGTCATAAAGTCAGTCATTTAAGCAAGGATTGCAGAGACTGAGCACTAGAATAAAATCATGTATTTGAGACTGGAAACACTATTGCAAATATCATGAAGATAAGGAACACTATGTGGAGAAAGGCATCTAATGAGAATGTTGAATCAAGTAATGCTATTGGTGAAACCTCGTCCACTGGACTGGGTGACATCGGTTCCTCCACTTAAGGTGAAAGAGGTATGTATGGGACTAATATTTTTAAAATGATCATATCTTACATATAGTTCCCTATATATGATGAGCACATACCAAATCTGCATGAATGAGATGCATTATGGTTTATATGTTAAGAGCTAGCAAAGTCACATAATCGGTAAAAGCAAGACTGAGAGTTGGTTACTCATTGGTAATCACTATTTAAGGTTAACCGAGCACATGTATCAACCGACGAAGAAATTATGTGTTAACTGAGTTGTTGATACCCTACAGTATTTACCGAGCTGACAGTTGTTATGAACTAAAAGGTAGGTCAAGCATTTATTGCACAAAAGTTTGAGCGGGAATATCAAAAAGTCTATAAATACATAGAAAACAAAGTTTATTTTCACATTGCAATTTCGAAGAACGAAGATTTCAAAGAGAAGAGTTCGAGCTAAAAGATTTTTAGAAGAATTCAAGGCTACTGTTGATCGAACCGACATCACTCTTCGATGACTCCAAGTAAGTACAGTTGCTACTGAACACTTTATTAACCTACTTCTTGTCAAAACCCTAAATCAATTCATGGCATTTACTTCCACTGCAAATAAATCGTAAAGTGTTGAGGAAGAAGTAGACTTAATTATTTCAGCAAGGTTTAAAGAACCGAAGTACAAACCACACCTCGAAGTTGCATCATAAATGGATTCAATGGGCCCTTTCTCAAGCATCCCACCTAGGGTTTTATTAATGGAAGACATATGGTCGTACATCCATTGCAAGATTGGAGAAGTAGGAGATTTTGAGACTATCGCAACATATCAACAATTTTTTACCCTCAACGGAAAACTAAAACCAGAATATTCTCAAATTGATAAATCAAGTTTGTCATGTGCCATACACTTTTTGCAGACGTTCCAAACATACTAGATTAGAATTGTATTGAGTCGGTATCATGATGGCAAGTTCTAGTTGGATAAACTAGTAGAGGTTACAAAGAAAACAATCAGTAGGGTTACTAAATACCCGACTACCGACAAGGCCAAAGCCTTCTGAAGCTCATCCTGAGAAGAAGTTGAGAACAACATAGGGGCGACATGGGATTGACGACCACTAAAGATTTCTACAATCAAAGACCTTGCAGTAAAATTTGTAGCACATGTGATTAGGTACAAGATATTTCAATCAAGTAGACTAAACAATGTACCCTATATTGCAGTCGACATGGCTCATAAGATTATAAAGAAAGATCACCAGATTGATCTTGCAGAGTTACTGTTAAACCAATTACATGAAAACATGAAGAATATAAGGACATGAAAGACAAACACATGTAAGTTTGGATCACTCCTTGTTTGTTTATTTTTCTATCTACAAAAGTACTTTCTTGGCGTCGGTAAAGTAAACTGGAAATCAGATAAACCGATAACAGTATAGATTTCTGACATGTTAAGAGATTTGGGAGATAATATGAACAAAGTTATGGATGCATATTTCAAAGAATACAAAGCCAAGATGAATCAAAGAAGTAGAATTCCATGGGAATTAGTCGAGAAATTTGAGACAGACATATGTTTCCTAGTAAACATCAATCATACAATGATAAAAGCAGTTGAACCTAGGACAAAATGGCTAGCACCGATGGGATATGAGATGAATTATGATTTTAGATTGAAATCTATTGAAGCATTGCTGGCATTACCTAAAGACCCCAAGGCCACTAGGTTCGAAACCTATGAAGAAGCTAAGTCAAGAATAAAGATAGGACTGGTGATAAACAAGATGACTAGGAAAGCAAATAGGATGAAGAAAGATCTCGCTGTTAGATTTGCAAATGTCTCTGACTCATTTGAGGAGTCACCTGTTAAAGAAACAATCAATGATCAGCTACTGTTGGTTGATAAACCTTATGACAGTGAGGAAACCAAGTTTGAAGAAGAGAAAGACCCCACACCGGTTCCTCCCACCAAAAATCAAAAGAAGAAGTAGTTGCCAGCACAAACAGGTACACAAACAAGATCATTAACTACAGCCTTACCTCCAGAAAAGAAAGGACCAATAAAAATCACAAGACCGAGGGCAGCTACACCGACAAAGACTTACAGCAAAAGAAATACAAAGGTTGTAGTTGAGGCACTAAAGAAAAAGAGAAGACTAATAAAAGGTACAATAGACCCTAAGGAAGTAGAAATTGAAGATGATATCAGTCAATTCAAAGTGGTTAGCAACAAGGTAAGGTCTATAGATGAAATCATTGAAGATATAATTAAGAACAAAGACCTTGCTGATCCGGAGCTTAGCAGATTTGGCAAGATGTCAAATAAAGATCAAACAAAGATTGAGGAAGTGGTCATCCAAATGATGATAAAATTTAAAAGATTACCGTTAGAGTTTGCACTATCATTACTGAAGGAGCTGGATGATAGAATAAATCAAAAGTGGACTTATGCCCTAGACACCGAGAAGAGAAAGAGAGAAATATCTCTAGTTCGGGTAGCCCCACATCTAAGCCTGGCAGGAATTGATGAACACATGGCTAATTATCAAGCAAGATTCACTATAAAGAACCAAGCCATGATGATATTAGATGAGAATGTGACAGATATAGATGAGAGTGGCTATCTGTTATGGAAATCAATTTTTGAAGCCAGAGAAAAAGTTGAGCAAAAGGCATTCTTAAATCTATCTAAGAAGAGACAAATTTCAAAAGGTAAAAGTATCTATTTTGATGATACTACAGCAGGAAAATTAAAGGATACTGGTATATCAGTTACCGAGGTAATTGATATCACTGAATAAAAAGATGATATAAATATTTCACAGGATGCATCAGATCAAGTAGAGATCCAACTGGAGAAGAAAACCAATGATGATGTACTCATTGAGGACATTACTAATGGTGATCCTGATGAAAAGGATGACAAGGATGTGAATATTGCACCTACTCAAGATGAAGCACAAGATACTGAATGTGCATTCACATCACTACCGAGTGAGCTTTCTATACTTGCAGAAGCAGTAGAAATTATCTTACAGGAACAACCTGACGGCTCAGACCCTGAGCAACCTAAAGATACAACAGGGGAACAGGATGCCGGAACACCTGTAGAAACAAATAAGCTCAAAGGAATAGAGGCAACAACTACAGAAACACAGGCACAAGATGAGCCTAAGGCAATTGAGGTGATCCCACCTGACACCACATTCGAGGCTCCAACTCATTCAACTGATACGCTAGTTATCGAGGAGTAGAAGAAGGAAGAGAGTGTGTCAACCGGGAAGGATACTCCAAAGACAGAAGACAAGGCACTTGTCACCACAACAAAGAAATCACCCCTTGCATCGGAGAAGAAGAAGAAAAAGAAAGGAAAACGGTCGATCACTCTAGAAGAAGTTATTATAATACCCAAGTGTGACCCAAGGACCCTTAGCCCCGAAGAACTTATAAAATATGGGGAGTTAAGAATAAGAGAAAGGAAATACCAGAAAATGTAAGAGATTTCTTACAACAGGTCATATCTAAAGTCCATATAAATGAAGACACACCGATAATGGACCAACTTGCCACTCTTACCGAAGGTATCAATAACCCATATGTGGACGCCAACAAATGAATTGAACAATGGGAAGAGTCAAGGATACAACATAAACTTACATAAAGAATAAGCCAAGAAGTGGCAATTCACAAAGTCAAATTATCTAAGGTAATAACTGAGGTCAAATCCATAACCCAGTTAATTTGTACATTCTTACTAAAGCTTTGCATTGTGGAAACCTTCACTGTTGAGATCAGTGAAAACATAAAAGGACTGAAAGAAGAAATCAAGTCCAGTACAAATGTCTCTACAACCAAGCCATAAGCTTTTACAAAACATATTCACCGAGTTCAGGAACTCAGGCGGTTGATAGCAGATCTCATGCAAAAAGAAGAGTAGATCATAGATCAGGTTACAGAGTTATAGAAAGAACTCATTCCATACCTGAAGATTTTTGAAAAGCACATTGTCAAAGCAAAACAACTTGTAGCAACACCAAAAATTTCGGTGTTGGATAACATCTTTGACATGCATGCACAAGTCGGTCTTGAGCACATTGCTCTCACCAACTTGAAAGAGGAATGGGAAAAATTCTTGGAGTCTGTGAAGAAAACCCATCAGCACATATTTGATAAGATGTGAATATATAGTTTATTTTTGTATTTAGCATTAATATCAAAAAGGGGGAGACAATGTATATGTCAAATAATTAAATTTTTTGCTATGTATACTACATATTACCGGGAGCATGCACCGAGGGGGAGTTTTAGAAATTTGGATAAGCATATGTATATGGCGGAGATATAAGGTATATATATATATATATATATATATATATATATATATATAATTTTGTCTATATACATTCAAGTTTTGATACTAATGCCAAAGGGGGAGATTGTTATCTCTATTGAGCATTCAGGTTGTCATTAGTATCAAAGGTGATCAAAGATATTGGTCAGTTACTTATATTGAGCTAGTCGGTAACTAGAAGCAAAATAGACCAGTCGGTTATATTATATACATCGAGTATCAGTCAGCTTACTGAGCATCAACAGACACTAATACCAAGAGACAGTAAACACCAAGCACTAGTATGCACTGAGAAGTTTATACAGTATTTACCGAGGATCACAGGAAAATAGCATAGTAATCAGGAACAACACATTCTTCTATGCAAACGGCTACAATAGATCATAAAACATGTAACCAAGATCGAGGAATATTTATTGTCAAGATATTCATTAAATGCAATGTATATCTTATGTAATAGTTTGATCTAGGTCATTTTTGTACACCGCAGATCTTAGGTTTTTGTCTAAGATATGTAACCTAATTTTGTCAAAGTGGAAAAAGAAGAACACTATATATTTTTATGTTTGCATCATTTGTGATGTGAACTGATATATGAATTAAGGAACACTTAAGCATTTGCCTAACTTCAAGACTATCATTTGACAGAGCAGAATAGTAAACAAAGGGAATTAGATTAAGCAAAATCAGACAAGGCTAACCAAGCAGTTTAGAGTAGAGATATATCATAGTAAAGGTGAAATATATTCAATACTTATTGATCTGTATCAGACAAGTTAAGTTGTCAATTTGTAGATAAATTGCCTATTACTTTCTAACAATTGTAATAGAGTTTTGGATAAAATCTCTTAACCAAGTAGACTTAATAGTCTTATGTAAATCTCTTAACCGAGTGCACACTTCATTAGTGTTGTTAAATGCTATAACTAGTTAGATCTAGCTGATCTAATATGTTACTCCTAATAGGGTAAGATCACCAGAAGTGATCAAAACTTGTAGCCCTAATAGGCAAACCCTTTCTATCTGCAGTAGTGAAGAATTTGTGGGTGTCATCCCCACTGTAGTTCTTACCTTCTAACAAGGTTTTTTGCATTACCAAAATACTTGTGTTATGTGATTGATATTGTTGATTTCATGTTGTTTACTTTCTTAAGTTAAATGGATGAATGATACATGCAATTAGTTACAAGTTATTTTGCAAGGTTATTATTGTTAACTATCATAGATTTGAAAGGTTTTCAAGTAAAAGCCTTGAAGGCACTGATTCGCCCCTCCCCTCTCAGTACCTATCTCTCTTAATCCCAACATTAATGCTATCACCAAGTATGGCATATTCTATATAGGCTTGGTGTGACCAATCCTAAGGCTCAAGACACACCAAGGTGATTGGCATGTGCCATATATGGTGTGTGCCTTCTATGGCGCATGTCAAAGTGCTCAATGGAGACAAAAAAGCAATGTGTCAATTTTTTGGTCCCACATCCTGATGCACTAACTCCAAAGAGAAACAACAAGCACAAGTAGCAGGTGGAAAAGAAAGCCTTTGTCATCATTCCAATAGAGTGATATGAGAAACACCATGAATTGAATGCATAACATGTAGCTAAAAAAGATTATGAACATTGTCAAATAACATCAATTATGACAATAGTTGAGGAACCCTCAAGATTCTAAATTGCACCAATGTTGAATAGTGGACTTCTGGATATAAGACCATAGTCTTGAGCTAAGACAAAAGACCTTCAACTTGCACCCTCATAGTATCATTGTTGTAATCTTGATTTGTTAGTGAGGTAGCTAGAAAAGTCATTTGGATTAGAAGACTTGAGAAGATAGAATGAACTTCAAGCTTTGATGGAGAAAAGGAGTGTGATAAGACAAGTAGACATTTAAACCTGCAAATGCATTTGATAATGACGAGACAACAAGAATTGGAGATTGTGTTTTGAGTTGATAGATATCCTAAAATAACATCTTTCAATGACTACATGGGAAATGAAAAAGGGAAGATTCATTAACTAGTATAAAGATGTAGGCCACATCTACCCAGGTTATATCTACCTTGAATGATATTTTATAAAAAATAATCTGCATTCTTCTTACATATTGTAGAAGTGAGACTTCAATAGCACCAGCGATCTTTAATTTTTAGAGACAAATCTAGTTGCTATCACTAATAATTGAATTAAAGTACAGTCATGTCTAAGAAATTGCAAATACACAACTCAACATGTTTACACTATTGAATTGAAGAAATTAAGTAGCCCATAAGAACCTCGATTTTTATTATTTTTGTTGATATCTACATGATGCACATTTTCAATTGCAAGAGTCTGAGCATTAGAACTAGTACTCTACTCGAGTTTTTAACATCTGTGTTTCTAGGATGTAGACGTTTCAGGGATGTCTCGTTGCACTGCCACTACATCATAGTTCCAAGAGCTCTTAAGAGTCCTTGTCATCCCCATTGAGAAACTCCAACCCTAAAAAGAAATGGTGATTGTTTTGTGAAAATAGCTCATAATGAAGGTTTGTGACATTTTGGAGGCCTTTTTTGTGCTCGTTAGCAAAGGTAAACCCCAGACTCCCTAACAGGCATTGCCTCTTAATCCCACTTACAAGTCCCAAGACCCCCATGTGGGACACTTGATCCATTGAAGACTTTGCTCCAAACTCCCACATCGAACACTACGCCTTGACCCCAAATCTCCACCTACCATTCTAATTTTTAATACAATCATTACCATATTTTTATGTTAATTAGTTTAAACTGAGAATGTCATAATTTCATTTGCAATTCGTATACTTATTAAAATTTTCTTTTTAATTTACTACCAAAAATCCAAAACCTATTCTACAATAGTACTCGTATTTTTAATTAATATTTATTGGTGTATATAATGTAGGAAAGTTTCTTTTACATCATCTTTTTTACAACTAATTTGCAAGTCCATGGCGATCCACAAACTTGGACCTTGGTCCCCACGAGTGGCTATCCAGCAAACTTAAAAAGAAAGTTTGGAAAAGATACTAAGTCCCCCCTCGAAGAAAGCTGTCTCCCGTCCCGAAACTCCCTGGAACCCTGTACATAAAATTTACAAGAAATAGCTTGAGCTCCACGTTAAATTCCTCCGTCTCTATATATATCACTCCCATAAGCGTTACCGCTCATTCGGTCTGAAATATCATGTCTATAATCTAAGACACAAATTTATCTTTTCAAAAATATCGATCTTTGTTCTGCTCTACGTAGTGCAGCTGTGAATAGTGCTGCCATCTTTCTATCTAGTGAACGTTTATTTTGTTCAACTCTTTTTGCCACCACTGTTTGAGTTGAAGCAGACCTCTGGCTAAGAACTTGGGAGTACGCAGTTCAGCACGTTTCAAACTGCAGAACAGAGGAACCTAATTTGTCTGTAGAACACAGCTTTTCATTTTTCTCGTTCATATATACAAGATGGAGATTTTCAATTGCAAGAGTCTAAGCATTAGAGCTGCTGCTCAGCTGAAGTATTTAACCCCAGCCATTCAGGAAATTTATATATCTGACCTGAAAATGCCCAAGGGTAAGCAAAATCCCATCTTTCACGAGTTTTACAGTACACTTGTAAGAGGTGCGGAACTCGTGAAAAAATGCGAGAATATTAGTACTTTCAACCTGCCTCTCAATTATAGGTACGCTTCACAGATTCTCAAGCTTGAAAAGGATATTAATGGCTTCCTGGGCTTAATTCCTGCCCAGATATTGCTTGAAACCAGAGTTCTCTTAGCAGAACTGAAAAATAATTACCCGTCCGAGGCTGCAGATATAAGCAGGGGACTGAATGATTTCATCTTTAAACAAGCTTCCATGCTAACAAATGACCCTTCCCAAAATACCATTATGCTTCAACAAATGGTTTTAGATGATTTTGTTGACTCTAATGAGATTGTAGGAGATTTTGGAAGCTATAATCATGAAAATGGTTATGTAAAATCTCAAATTTTCGTTGGTCTGGAGAAATCCATTGGGGATTTGAAGGAGCTTTTGATCAACGATGGAGTGTCTGTCGTTGGAGTGCAGTGTATGGGAGGAGGTGGCAAAACCACATTGGCTCTAGCTCTTTGTAACGATTCTCAAATTAAAGGTGAAATGAGCTTACCCTCAATTTGAGTAATGTATTTCTGTTGTTTTAAGTTTTAATTTGAAGGTACTGTCTGACCTGAAATTTTAAAGGTTTTTGTCCCAATAGATTCCAAGCTTTTGGGTGTTTTTTCTTCCCTTTTTCTGAGGAGATGAGACGAAATTTTAACATCCTCATAGTCATAAGCAATAGGTTTCTTTTTGGTGATGTATGTTCTGAAATGGGTTGTTAAAGTTTTAATTTGGTTGTCACGAATCTTTGTTTGGATTTCCTACAGTAGATTATAAAATATAAATCTGTCTGGTTTACAATTTATGTAGCAGTTATCATTCTCTGTTTTATTTACACAGGACTCTGTAAATCTCTTGTAGTATGGTATTTTCCTCTGGCTCTATGTACTAATTACTGGTTTCAGTCTGCTTTAGTTATTTTTCTTGAATGTTAAAGAATTTACTGAATCATAGATTCGGTTTATTGTGTATATCAGATTATTTTGGAAGCAACATATTTTTCATCACAGTTTCACAGTCCCCAAATCTGAAGGGCATTTTAGAGACCATGTGGGAAAAGATAACTGGGAAGAAGAAACCTGAATTTCATAATGTGGAAGATGCACATTTAAATCTGAAACAGCAGCTTCTGAAACAATTGAAGCCAACTCTTGTGATTCTGGATGATGTCTGGGACAGAGTAAGCCTGGAAAATTTGCTATTTGAAGGCCCAGGATACAAAACCCTCATCACAACTAGAGACAGTTCCATTCTACCAAAAAACCCCTCTACTGAACTGTATCAATTGCCATTGCTAGGCCAGGAAGATGCCTTGTCACTTTTCTGCTTCTGGGCATTCGGACAGACATCAGTTCCATGCACTGCAGATGCAAATCTAGTGAAAGAGGTATTTATTATTCTCTGATCTCTTTACTGTTTTGTGAGAGTTGGCTGAAAGCAATAATACTTTCAAATATGCATTATTTTAATTTTTACTTTTTATATCTGGGATTTTTGCAACTAGAAAATTAATCCTGACTTTGCGCTGGATTACCCAGGAGGAAATAAGGACTGGGCTTGCAAGAGTAAAACATTCAATTAATCATTATGAGAAATAATTTATACAAAGGGTCTGCCAAGCAACTTAGTATTAAGCAATTAAATTAAAGATTTATACACCCAGGACAGGAGTTTAGATAGTCATATGTAAACATATGGTGTAAATTATATGTGTGATTTTGCTGACACACAAGTTCTCCTGATTTTGTTTTCCATTATGTGAGTTACAGGTGCAAGCAGAATGCAAGGGTTTGCCATTAGCTCTTAAGGTGATTGGAAGCTCGTTGCATGGAGAACCTCCTGTAGTGTGGGAGATTGCAAAGAATAAGCTTTCCAAAGGGGAACCCATATCGAATTATCACAAAGAGGGGCTTCTGAAATGCCTGGAGACGAGTGTTGATTTGTTAGATGATGTGGTGAGGGAATGTTTCTTAGACTTGGGCTCATTTCCAGAGGACACCAAGATCTGTGCTGATGCTCTGCTAGATATTTGGGTTTATGCTCGGAATCTGGAATGGCAGGATGCCTTTGTCATCCTATTGGAACTTGCAAGCAGAAATCTGTTGAATTTGACCAGCAATTCAGGGTAATTGTTTTTCTAGGGACATAATTTTCGTTCTCAATTGCTTTAAACAATTTTTTGTTATTAGTTTTAAAATTATGCTGACATGGTGGGTGCACTTATCAGGAGTGGAGCAGCAATTTCTCATGGAAGTGTCTCTGAGCTGTACTTTTCTCAGCACGACGTAACGAGAGATTTGGCCTTGTATTTAGGATACCAGGGCGATTTAGTCCGCAGGAAGAGGTTACTTATGCCAAGAAAGGAGTTAAATTTGCCAGGATCATGGACGTTTTGTGATACACAGTTTAATGCGCAAATTGTCTCTATTCACACAGGTGGGTTACAATATTTCTCATAG
Organism: Chamaecyparis obtusa; assembly: GCA_027943335.1. Lineage (NCBI taxonomy): Eukaryota > Viridiplantae > Streptophyta > Pinopsida > Cupressales > Cupressaceae > Chamaecyparis > Chamaecyparis obtusa. The sequence continues at coordinate 13,034 of BSBK01012726.1, forward strand.
ATGGCAATTGTTTCTGAAATTCTGGCCAAGTTTTTAATAGATCTTAATATTTCTGTAGAAAATTTTGCATCTAGCTTAGGTGGCATTAACAGATGTTAAATTTAAAGTACCAAATTCTGGGGATGTATTATGGGCATGACTGACATGGTAATGGCATTGTAATAAATTGTAGGATCAATTGTTTTGTCCTTTGTCCAAATAATTAGTAGGGAAAGCGTATCAGTAATTGTTATAGTTATCTTTGTGTATTCAAAATTTTTATATTATACATCAGGTTTTGAGGAATTTGTTTGGTTGTCTCGTTGGTACATGGCCCTATTTTTGCCCGTCCACTAAGGCAACCAAAAAGTGTAGACCATCCATCCAATACTTTTGCACTAATACCTCTAATAATAGTGCAATTTGTGCACAAATTTCTTAATAATTGTATACTATTGGTACCAATAAACTTGTATAATTGATCTTATTACAAACTTTTCTTTTCAAAGAAATAGACCACTATTGATTCGTAAAATTTTCTAATGAACTTTTAATTTATGAAATCTAATATACAATAATTGAAACATAGGCTATATATTTTGCTTTCTAATTGAATTCATTTGTGATTTGTATGTGTAGGCACTATGGAGGAAAACCAGTGGTACGAGATGAATTTCCCAGAAGCAGAGGCTCTGATATTACTCTTTACTGCAAGTGAATATTACCTCCCTCCATTTTTGAAATCCATGAAGAACTTGAAATTTCTCATGGTATACAATTATGGCACAAAGAGAGCAACTGTGAAAGGTTTAGAAACCCTATCTTCACTCACTCAACTCAAAAGTGTCCGCTTGGAGAAAGTGATTGCACCAGCTGTTCTAAAACAGAGCAGAGCACTACAGAACTTGGAGAAGCTGTCTCTGAGCTTATGTGAAGGGTTTAAAAACCCATCCACATTCAACAATACCAAGCTGCATGATTTTAACATGGATCACTGCACTGATTTAGAGGAGCTGCCCCCAAATATCTGCTATATGCCTTCTGTTCAGATGTGGTCTATTACCAACTGCCATCAGGTTCAGAAGTTACCATATGACCTTGGCAATCTGAGCTCTCTAAGAGTGTTAAGGTTGTCAGCACTGCCAGGCCTAAAAGAGCTTCCATCATCAATTGGAAATCTTGGGTGGTTGGAATATCTGGACATTTCAGTCTGTGTGGGTCTGAAAGAACTTCCAGAAGAAATAGGGCAACTGAAGAATTTGACTGAGTTAGATATGAGAGAGTGTTCCCGTTTGAAGAGGCTGCCTAAAAGTGTTTGTGGACTAACTTCCCTGAAACTTGTTATCTGTGATGAGAAGATTGGAAAACAGTGGTTGAAGGCCAAAGGAATTGCTATCCCAGAGCTTAGGGTTAATATTGTGGAAGTACAGTTCAGTTTGGATTGGCTTCATGATTGACTCACATTCTGGTAATACGAGTACTCTTTCTTTATATTTTTCCTAATCACTAGAATTGATTCATAAAGGTTCTCTTCATTCTACAGTCAAATGGCTATTCAGTCTTTAAGATGTATTAAAATATAAGTTATAATTTATGAAGATAATTTTTTTTTCTTTTTAATACAAGAAACTAGATAACCATTTCTCTCTCGAACTAATTTTCTCTCAAAAGCACACCGTAGTAAAGTGTAAATCTATGTTTTAATTATTGTTTCTGTTTTATTTCCAGAAACAAACGTTTTCTCTGTCCCAGAGCCGGTTTGAGTCTGTTTTGATATACATAGCTTGGAAGAGGACGCCCTTAAATACGTCACTATGGATTCCCTTGGTCACTTGGACATCTGCACTGGAATTATATTAGTTTGGAAATTTGAACTGTCTATCGGTTAATTAAACTTCTATTGAAGATACGTTTTTTATTTTCACTTTTAGTTATATGTAATAATTAGCTACAATTTCTGATATTTAATTGTCTTAACTCTGTTTGCTTATTCTATGTTTGATGAAATGAAAACCTGAGAGAACGTTTTATTGAATAAAGAGTATATTGCTTTTTCTAGATTACTTTTGGTTATGTTTGAATATCTTATTCATTCATTTTCAGTTTTATTAAACTTGCTTGTTTTTAAATATATAATGGGTGCTAATGTTTAGATGAAATTTGGAGTGGTTAGAGATTACCCCATAAAAGAGGGTGTAAAAAAATGAAGGAAACAGATAAATCAGTATTGTTAGAATAATCTGCATCTATATATCTAACATTTATGTTTGCCCACAATTAAGTTATTTTTATACAGAATTTTTAGTTAACTTAGAGATTTTTATTAAGAGAGATTTTCATATATCAGTATTTATGTTTTCATATAAATAACTTATTTTTATATAGAATTTTTTAATCAATCTAAAAGTTTGATTAAGAGACAATTTCACAAATTGCTCATACTTATTTTTCTTTAGACAAATTATAAGTTTATATATATTTTATTTTATATTATTGTAAAAGATTTGAAGTCAGCACCATCTTGATGTCTATAACATTTACTTTGCCATTAAACAAAGAGTCTATTGACAAGAGTATATGAAAAGTAGAAATCATAATAAAATAGAAATATTTTTTTTGTGGTTATTCTTATATATTATATTTTTTAATTGAAGTCATGATAATTGATATCTAAAATTTTAAGTGCTAAGTATTATTAGTCATTGTAATGTGGATTTCTTGAATTTATATATAAAATTTGATATTATTAGTAACTAAATGATTTGATGGAAAATAAATATTTTTTAATTTATGATTTGTTGAAGCTTGAATAAATTAAACTCATATTACTTTTTGTCTTTCATGTTTTCTACTAACTTGGCCATGGTTTAGATTCAAGTGGTGTGATTTTTCTGTCAAATTCTTTTATTATGAATGTATAACAATATTTTCCAAATAGTATATAAACATTATATAATCCACAAAATTACAATCAATTTATATTTTCTATTTAAAACGATTATAGTTTTATGGGTTGAGCACAATTGATAATAGTGAGGACATGGTCTTTAATTATGTCATGGTCTTTTATTAATGTGATACAAATAAAAATATTAATAAGAAACTTATCTAAAAGTTGTTTTAAATATATGTCCTTGCAATAATATAGGTATACAATTTATTTATTTATATCTATTTAAATTTAATAAATAAAATTAATTTTTATAAATTCATTATAATTATAATTGAAAAGTTTATAACATAATTAAATATCATCGGTTTTAATGTGATACAAATAAAAACATTACTAAGGAACTTATCTAAAAGTTGTTTTAAATATATGTCCTTGCAATAATATAGGTATACACGTCAAGAATTATAATTAAGCGGGTTTAGTAAAGTGTTTTAGAATTATGGATGACGACTCTTTTGGTTATCATAATTATATTTAATTTTTTTAATATAATTAAATATCATCTATTTTACATCAACATATGAAATCAAGATAATGTGCTAAAAATGAGAATCAATACATAGCTTATCTAAAAGTTATTTTAAATATAAATATTAGAAATAACTAAATTATATAATTATAAAGGATATAGAAGATGTTTATTAATAATAATAATAATATGAAATTTTTCAAGATCGCTAAATGGCATCTGATTTAATGTGACACAAATCTATATGATAGTAAGTGTGTCAACTACAAACCTTTTAGAAAGTTAATAATATGTAATATGTTGTTATCCGTAAATAATATGGTTTAAAAATATTAAAGAAACTATACAAATTTATGTTGAATATGTACAACATAATACTTTTTTTTTTGTAGTAAATATAATTGATTTAATTTACATAGTGTAGATTGCCTTAACTATTTTTTCACTTCATGACTTGCTTCAAGATCACATCTTAACCCTATTGTTACAACAGATTGTCAAGTTCATTATACATCTAATACAAAAAGATCACATATATACCATGTATTCAATATTAAAGTATACCATGGGTACAAAGTGTTGCCTACAGATATATAACTAAAAAAAATGTATTAGGGTAAAAAAATAATAAGCTGTCACTCTTTTACAAAGGAAAATGCTAACAACACTAAAATTGAAAAACTTCAAGGGCATAAAAGTCACATTTCTGTTTAGAATTTGAAGATGATGTAAATTGATGAAATGTGTGAAATACGATGACTTTTATGCCTATAATTTTTTAAAATTAATTTGGTCAAAAATTAATATTTATTTAATTTTTTAGGTCTATTTTTCATTTCCTGATAAATACTGCAAATCAAGGGGTTTACTTCCCGTGAAATCGTTATAAGTAAAACATTATTTTTTCCTCCAATTTCAAAATATATTTTAGATGACATGTATATCTAGTGCAAGAAAAAGTAAAGAAGCGTTTTCAATCTACAATTTTCTCATTATAAGTATTCAAAGTCGAACTTACCTGAAATCAATAATTTTTGTCTCCTGCCACTTTTCCCCTATCAAAACTATACCAAAAATCAAATAAATTATATATTATTGAAGAAGATTCTCTTCTCTACTGTCGTATATGATTTTAATTTTTTAAAAATTGATTTAGCATTTTTTTATATTTTTCGAATCAACTACTTCTCAAAGACTAATATAGCTACATGTAGTTTGCAAATTTGTTTAACATTTTGTAATTGACACAATATAAAATCTATATGTCAAGATGACATGCCACCTAGGATGACTCAGTTTTTGAAAGGTATATATTAATGGCATGTCAATTACGAATAATTTGGCATTATTTGTGCTTTTGAAGCTTTGGTTACTAACATGGCATACCACCTAGGATGACTCGACTGAGTCCTACTCAGTCGAGTACCCTTAGGGCTCCCTCCCACCCGCGAGCGGTCATGTGGACGACCCGCCCTTTCAAATAGAAGTCTATATATAAAATTTATTTTTAAAAATATATATATATCAATTACAAATTTTAATTCTTATTTTACAATATAATGGGTTTTTGAAGCTAGGAGGCATTTTTTCAGGGAAGTTACAAAGACATTTCATTTTCAGAGGAGTGTGAAGGCAAGTTTTTTAGTGATGAAAAAGTAAAGCAATAAAAAAATTCTTGCTTCTAGATATTTGAGCAATGGGAAATAAAAGGACTAGAACAAGGAAATATGATCATAAAAGGGATGACCAAATGAAAGGCGATATGAAACTTGTCGAACAGAAATGTTGAAGAAGAACCTATCGATGTACAAAGTGCAAGTCAACTAGGGGAGGATATTGGTAGTAGTCAAAGTATACATATTTATCCTACAATGCAAAATTTGATGCACATGAATGAGGAATCACTTACTAGTCAAATTGCACCAGAGCACCTGGTACCTAAAAGCACTATTAAATTCCATCTCAAAAACATGTGGAAGGAATATTTTGGGAGTAAATCTTTGGTGGGAAAAGCACAATTACTTGCAAAGTTATTTAGGAAAAAAATAAATGACTCTGGTTTTGGAGTTGTTAGGTATTGATAATAGGAAAATGGTAGGAGGTCAAGTAAAAGAGACAATAATTCAAAATTTACAAGATGCATTGAATGTTGTTAACAGGGAAGATCGTAGAGGATCAGATTCAAATGCGGATAGAAGAGCGTTGATGGTCCTATGATTGCTAGTAAGAGATTGACACATAGAAATCAAGTTTGAGCAATTTTTTATTTAGTCAAGGTATCTCGAAGAACTATATAGAGATATATTAGGAAAAGAAATATGTTGGATATGGACATTGAAAAGAATTGGGTGCAGATGTGTAGATTTCCTCATAAAGACAAAAATTTTGAAGATGTAACAAGATGGGTCATTGATTTGTGGACCAACCACTATCGTGTTTATTCCAATAGAAGGGACACTATACAAATGAAAGATGAAGAGACCGGTATGAATATTTCACATCCAAAACATTTTGTCAATACTACACAAAGTGAATTGTTTGAAGCATTCAAACATGAATTTTCAGATGTGAAAATAGGTCAAAGAATGTTTGAGATGTTGTGCCCTTGCTTTGTATGCATAAATAAGGTTCATGAAACATGTTGTTGTCGAAATCATGTTTAGTTTCACTTATACTTACAAACATATAAAAAGGTTATGGCATTACTTAATCTAGATATGGTTACTAGAAGTACAATATAATTTGTAAAGTCTATTTTATGTGATAAACCAAAAGACTCGGATGAATTCAATGTCTAGTGTATAAAAAATGAATGCAATGATTGTGGAAATTTACATAAATTTCCTTCACAATTTTATAATATTGATGTTACAGCACCAGTCCAGTGGAAGAGATTTGAATATGAGACATACCATTTAACGAAGATAGGCGTTGAATTAAAAAAATTGCATTAAAAGAGAGTAAATTACCTTACCTTTAGTTCATGGACAGATTTCGATCTATGGTTTATCCACATATCCAACATTGTCATGGTGCACAGTGGAAAGCTAAACAGTTTCAGGATTCCAAAAATTGCTTCCCACCTAGTTGTATTCTTTCAGTTGTAGATTTTGCAAAGAACAATATATTTTCCCCTCAAAAAGAGCTCCAAAGTCAATATTATCGTTCTAATCAAGTTGCAATATTTGTGCATGTGACCTATAGACATGCACAATTTGGTTTGAATGAGATAGAAAGTATAGATCAAAATGAACGTATTATCATCAAGGAGGTTCATTTCTATATTAGTAATGATAGGGCTCATGATAGGAGCTATGTGGCTCATTGTTTCGACAAGTTTTTCAACAATCTTGTGAGTCATGGGATAAATGCTTCACAAAGTAAGTATGTGCATTATATTTTCATTTAAAGTCTTTCAATTATATATATATATATATATATATATATATATATATATATATATATATATATATATATATATATATATATATATATATATATATATATATATATATATATATATATATATATATATATATATATATATATATATATATATATATATAATTTATTTAAATAAAAGCTATATTTTCATGTGTGTGTACATTTTTGTAAATTTAAATTGTAGGTCAATTTAAGTATGTAAAAGCCTTTAATTGGTTAGCCATGCAACATGCTAGACACAATGTTAATTTTCTTTGGAACTTCTTTGAAAGTGGACATGGAAAAGGAGAGAGGGATGGAGTAGGAGCATGCACTCCGACAACATGAACTTCAAAGTTCATACATTTGATATTCAACTTTTTTACTTGATTGTATTTAAATTTACATTACATGTACACATGTTCTTTAATCTTCATTTGCTAGAAATAAACTAATTATATGTATTTACTAAATTGTTAAAAATATATCTAGGTAACATGATAGAGAATTCAAAGAAAATTGTTGAATGGTTTCGAAAGCATTTCGCTACTCGAGACACAAAATACAACAAACATTACTTTTAGGAAGTGATAGGTAAATTTAAAGCTTTCATTTTCAAACTCAAATTCTAAAAACTATGTATTATATGTTTCACATGTGTTTAAACTTGTTGAGTCTATATGTATGTATGTATATGTGTGTGTGTGTACACACACACACATATAATGTATACATATGTTGCATTTCACATTTTTCATAATTGAATTAAGATATATCAATCGATCCAATCCACATATCAATCGATTGAATCCTTACAATTGTCAATCAATTATTGGAATGAGAAGTTTGCATCAAGTGATGACTACAAGACAACACAAGCCTCCACTGATTCAACTAAGAGATAAATCATGCTTTTGTGAAGATTGTCTTAACAACAACACAACGAGTCAATGTGTTAATATTACAAATGGATATGTTTTACAATGGGATAAAAAAGAGTTAATCATAATGTCTCCTTATGAAGATGATGACAATGACATAGACATCCATGATCCTATATATTCAGCTAACTATGAATGTGCTTCTGATTTCTAGTTACAATACAGGTGCATCTCTCTCTCTCTCTCTCTCTCTCTCTCTCTCTCTCTCTCTCTCTCTCTCTCTCTCTATATATATATATATATATATATATATATATATATATATATATATATATATATATATATATATATATATATATATTATAAAAAACTTACATATTTATATAAATTGTACAGGTGACATATTTTCTATGGTTGAAAATCCCATGAATGTAGAAGGTGTAGATTATTATCTACTAAGATGCACCAATGAAAAATACAAGTTGCCTAAAGAAATTATCGATGGTGATGGACAACAATATTCGACTAGTTTGATTTTTATTGAAGGTACCTATTATCAACAACATAAGATCAACAAAATGGAGTTCAATTTATTAAATACATGTCTAGACAAAGAGTTCTACATTATCGTCACTTGGTTATAGCTACAAAATTGCAGTTTGAAACTATGCCAAAAAAAGGGTCACGTGGAAACCAAAAGTTGAAGTTTCCTATTGAAGAGCATGAATTTTTTTTGGAGATAATAAAGGATAGAGAGGATCAAGACTACATGTATCGGGAGCTTTAACTTGAAGGCTTTTAATTTGTGCATACATAAAAATCCTATTTGAAACTTACAAACTATAAATGATTTGAAATTCATGATTAGATTGAATTTATATTGATTAAACCTAAATTAAATTTTAATTGATTAGACCAAACAAACAATAAATACTTTTTAGAGTCTACATTTCTAAATTGATTCGATTGATTAAATAGGTAAATTGAATTTTAATTGAAATTAGAACTTTCAATACTTTTTTAAATTGATTAGAATAGATCAAGATTCTAGATCAAGAATAATTCCACTCTATATTAGAAATTGATTAGATTGGTTCTAGGTAAATTGAATTTTAACTAAAATTAGACCTTTCAATAATTTTTTCAATTGATTGGAATAGATTGATTCTAGATTGAATAACTAGACACTCTAGATATTATTTAGAAATTAATTATATTGATTAGATAGGTAAATTGAATTTTAATTGATTAGACCTTTCAATACATTTTTTAATTGATTAGAATAGATTGATCATGTATTATGTCTTAATTATTCCTAATAGATCTTAATTAGGTATTATTAGGTCTTATTAGGTATTGAAAGGTCCTATTAGGTCTTAAGGGTATTAGTTACTATTAGGTCCTATTCGGTCGTAAGGGTCTTAAGGGTCTTAGGTCCTATTAGGTCCTATTAGTTCTTAAGGGTCTTAAGGGTCCTATTAGGTCTTAAGGGTCTTAATTCTAGGTCTTATTAGGTCTTCATTCTTAAGGGTCTTAGGTTCCATTAAGTCCTATTAGGTCTTAAGGGTCTTAAGGGTATTAAGTCTTGAGGGTCTTAGGTCTTAAGTGTCTTAAGGGTCTTAGGTTCCATTAAGTCCTATTAGGTCTTAAGGGTCTTAAGGGTATTAAGTCTTGAGGGTCTTAGGTCTTAAGTGTCTTAAAGGTCTTAGGTCTTACGGTTCTTAAGGGTCTTAGGTCTTAAGGGTCTTAAGGGTCTTAGGTCCTATTAGGTCTTAAGGGTATTAGGGGTCCTATTAGCTCTTAAGGTTCTTAATTTTAGGTCTTATAAGGTCTTAAGGGTCTTAATTAGGTTTTAAGGGTCTTAGGTCTTAAGGGTCTTAAGGGTCTTAGGTCCTATTAGGCCCTATTAGGTCTTAAGGGTCTTAAGGGTATTAATTAGGTCTTAAGGATTTTAATTAGGTCTTATTACGTTTTAAGGGTCTTAATTAGTCTTAATTAGGTCTCCTTAGGTCTTAAGGGTCTTAATTAGGTATTATTAGGTCTTAAAGGTCTTAATTAGGTCTTATTAAGTCTTAAGGGTCTTAATGGTCTTATTAGGCCTTAAGGGTATTAATTAGGTCTTATTAGGTCTTAAGTGTCTTAATTAGGTCTTATTAGGCCTTAAGGGTCTTAATTAGGTCTTATTAGGTCTTAAGTGTCTTAATTAGGTCTTATTAGGCCTTAAGGGTCTTAATTAGGTCTTAAGGGTCTTAATTAGGTCTTATTAGGTCTTAAGTGTCTTTATTAGGTCTTAAGGGTCCTATTATGTCTTTTTAGGTCTTAAGGGTTTTAATTAGGTCTTATTAGGTCAAGTAAGTGGTCCTATTAGGTCTTAAGGGTCCTATTATGTCTTATTAGGTCATAAGGGTTTTAATTCTAGATCTGATTAGGTCTTAAGGGTCTCAATTAGGTCTAATTAGGTCTTAAGGGTCTTAATTAGGTCTTATTAGGTCTTAATTAGGTCTTAGGGTCTTAGGGTCTTAAGTGTCTTAATTAGGTCTTAGGGTCTTAATGGTCTTATTATGTCTTAATTAGGTCTTAAGAGTCTTAATTAGGTCTTAGCTAGGTCTTAAGGGTCTTAATTAGGTCTTATCAGGTTCTTAAGGGTCTTAATTAGGTCTTATTAGGTCTTAAGTGGTCCTATTAAATGTTAGGATTAACAAGGCAGAAATAACAATTATGTGCAAATATAACTAATATCAGAAAAAATAATAAACACACAGAAGAGAACACAAGACACAAAGATTTAACGTGGTTCACCCAATCCTTGGGCTACATCCACCAACAATGAGTCCATTATTATTATTATCCAGTGATTACAACCTGATTACAATCCGTAATCCCTTACAACTCAATTTTGTCACAAGTACTAAAATCATACGCTATGAAATCCCTAACCCTAAGCCATATTATACAATATTTTTGTTGCTTTAGGGTTAGAATGAGTTATAACATGTTGGCCTAAATAACCAAAAAGTAAAGTGTAAAGTACTTTCCTGGATAGTACTTTCCTGATCAATCACCACAATCTAACAATCTCCCACTTGGTGACTGATCAGTATCCACACTATACTAAAAAACCTCCCACTTGGAGACTGATCCTATAGCAATACTGCTACCATATGAGGCTCCCACTAGATCAAACCACCCTGGACTCAGCTATTCCTTTATTATGTTCAGTTTAGAAGACCAACTGAAGCTGGACATGAGTTCAACTTCTCCCTTGTTACTACCTTTGTAAACATATCTATTGGATTATCATCAGTATGAATCTTTTCCAGCCTTAACTTCCCATCATCCAAAACTGACCGAATGAAATGGTACTACAACTGTATGTGTTTTGTCTTTGAGTGAAAAGCAAAATTCTTTGCAAGATGAATGAGACTTTGGCTATCTATATGTAGAAAATTATCCTTTTGTGGATTTTCCAATTCTTCCATGAAGAATTGAAGCCATATCATCTCCTGGGCTGCCTCTATAGTAGCAACATACTCTGCCTCTGTAGTGGATAAAGCAACCACCTTTTGTAGTCGAGAAATCCAACTCACTGTTGTCCCACCAATAATAAATACATAACCTATAGTACTCCTCCTGCTATCTATATCTCCTACCAAATCTGAGTCAACATAGCCTTGTATAGTAGTAGTAGAACCCCCAAAGTGTAAACACTTACTAGATGTACCTCTCAAATATCTAAGAATCCATTTGACTGCATTCCAATGCTCAATACTAGGGCTACTCATATATCGGCTAACGACTCCCACTGCGTGTGCAATATCTAGCCTAGTACATACCATAGCATACATTAAGCTCCCTACAGCTGAAGCATAAGGTACCTTAGATATTTTAATCTCTTCTTCTAGTGTCTTGGGACACATATCCTTAGTCAATTTCAAATGACAAGGCAAAGGTGTGCTGATAGCTTTGGCATTTTCCATAGAGAAACGTTGCAACACCTTCTCAATATAATCAGCCTGAGATAAAGTCAACTTCTTATTTTTTCTATCTCTGCAAATTTTCATACCAAAGATTTGTTTTGCTGCCCCCAAATCCTTCATAGAAAAATATTTTGCTAACTGTTGTTTCAACCCCTTAATGTGATCCATGTTAGACCCAGCTACAAGCATATCATCAACATATAAACATAAAATAATGTATCTGTCATCATCCAACCTCTTAAAATAAACACAATGGTCAGAATGACACTGACTATATCCATGCTCATGCATAAAAGTGTCAAATTTAATATACCATTGCCGAGGTGCTTGTTTCAAGCCATATAAACTTTTCTGCAATCTGCACACCAAATTCGCCTTACCCTTGACCTCAAATCCTTGTGGCTGAACCATATATATTTCTTCATCCAAATCACCATGAAGAAAAGTTGTTTTAACATCAAGCTGCTCTAAATGCAAATCTTCAGTAGCCACAATACTTAAAATAGTACGGATATAAGTCATTTTAACAACTAGAGAAAATATCTCATCAAAATCAATACCATGTTTCTGTGCAAATCCTTTTACGACTAATCTAGCTTTAAATCTTTTCTTACCTCCATCCTCTTCTTTTATCCTGTAAACCCATTTATTCTGTAAAGCCCTTTTACCTGCAAGTAACTTACATAAATCCCATGTTTGATTTTTTAGCAAAGAGTCCATTTCATCTGTCATTGTAGACTCCCACTGAAGCTTTGTATCCACCTGCACAACTTCATTATAACATTCAGGTTCACCAGCATCTGTTAACAAAATAGAATACAAAGATGGAGAAAACCTTTTTGGAGGTCTACGTAGCCTTGTTGACCATTTAACATTCACTGGGGTGTGTGGTATTTTCTGTTGCTATTGTTGTAGAGCATAAGGAACTATTGGAACATGAACTTGTGGAGTATCATCCAGTACTACATAATCATTTTCTTTCTTCTCATGCTGCAGCAACAGATCTTTGTACAATACTTTCTCATTGAATATGACATCCCTACTTCTTACAATTTTATGATTTTCAAAATCCCAAAGCCTATAACCAAATTCATCAATGCCATATCCAACAAATACACATTTATTTGACTTAGCTGCTAGCTTGGTTCTATTTTTAGAATCTATAAGTTCAAAAGCTTCACAACCAAAGGTTTTGAGAAAAGAATAACTCACCTTCTTACCACTCCATGCTTCCTCTGGAATACCATAGTCCAAAGGAGTAGAGGGGCCTCTATTGATTAAATAAAAAGTAGTGTTCATAGCCTCTGCCCACATATTTTTGGGCAGCCTAGCATGCAACCTCATACTCCTTGCATGCTCCATTATTGTCCTGTTCATGCGTTCAGCCACTCCATTTTCTTGTGGAGTCCTTGGTACAATTTTCTACCTATGAATACCATTAGAGGAACAATATTCTTCAAATTTTGTGCTGCAATACTCACCACCATTATCAGATCTGAGACATTTTAACTTTTTACCAGTCTCATTCTCAACCAAGCATTTCCATTTCTTAAAAGTTTGAAATACATCAGATTTCTATCTAAGGAAATAAATCCATACTTTTCTTGTTGCATCATCTATAAATGTAACATAATACAGAGAGCCACCAAGGGAAGATACCTGAGCTGGTCCCCATACATCTATATGCACAAGCTCTAATCTCTCATTTTTCTTTTCCTTCCCATTCTTCACAAAACTAACTCTCTTTTGTTTTCCATAAACACAACTTTCACAGAAATCCATATTGACACATTTCAGACCAGGTAAAACTTTCTTTGAATGAAGTAATTTCATACCTTTTTCACTCATGTGCCCAAGTCTGTTGTGCCACAGTGCTGTGTCAGAATCTACAACAACGGTATGATGTTCTTCCTGCTCAACTGCAGCCACTATTCCTGAACATTCATTTTCTTTTGAAACAATTAAAGTAGAAGGAACAGTATGACCTATACAAAGATATAAGGTTCCTACTTTCACAGCTTTTGTTACTACTAAGGAACCTTTTGAAACCTTCCAATTTTTATCATTAAAAGCAACTGTGAAACCCTCATCACCCAGTTGCCCCGTTGAAATTAAATTCCAACTCAGCCTGGAAACATGTCTTACCTCTTGTAGTAGCCAATGATTCCCATTCTACAACTTAATCTTAATTTTTCCCTTTCCAACTATTTGATAGGGTTCATTATCTCCCAAATAGACTAGCCCAAAATCCCCTTGGACATAATCAAGAAAGTAACCTCTATGGGGTGTAGCATGAAATGAAGCCCCCGAATCTAACACCCATGAATCATCAACATTTTCTAAAGACAAGAGAAAAGCATCCTCTTCGAATTTGTTACTTACCACATTTGCCTCCTTGTTTCCATCATTTTTATCTCCTTGATCTTTCTTTCGAGACCAACAATCTTTCTTCTTATGACCTAGTTTTCCACAGTACCAGCAATCATTTGGCCCTTTGGATTCAGACCTCTTTCCCTTTGATTTTCCTCTTGATTTCCCATGATTTCTAGAGTTGTTTCCTCTATCTCTTGTTCTACCTCTGCTTTCTGCGTTCAATACACTACCCGATGTGGATGCCCCTGAGCTTTTCTTATGAATTTCCTCACTCAATATAACACTAATAACATCATCATACTTTAGGGTATTAGAACCAGAAAAAGAATTACTAACACCCATTACCAAGCCATTCCAGCTTTCTGGCAAAGAACACAAAATCAAGAGAGCCCTAACCTCTTCATCAAAAGTAATTTTAACTGAGGTTAACTGACTTGTAACTGTATTAAACTCATTCAAATGATCAGTGACTGATCCACCTTCTACCATTTTCATATTAAATAAACACTTCATTAGAAATACCTTGTTTGAAGCTGGAGGCTTTTCATACAACTTCACTAGGGCGTCCATCAGATCTTTAGCTTTTGTTGCTCTAGTAATATTGAATGCCACTGATTGTGCTAGGCATAGACGAATACTCCCCAGTGCCTTCCTATCCAAAATATCCCAATCGTCCTGAGACATTGATGCCTCTTTCTTGGCTATTCCCTCTAATGGCCGCCATAGATCCTTCTGATAGAGATAGTCCTCCATTTGCATCTTCCATAACTAGAAGTTCTACCCATTAAACTTGTCAATCTTTAGCTTACCCTCGTCTGCCATTGCTCCCACTCAACCGTGAGACTCCCACTAAACCATGAGATCTTCCTGCAGAGGATAACTGAAAAACAACCTTGCTCTGATACCACTTGTTAGGATTAACAAGGCAGAACTAACAATTATGTGCAAATATAACTAATATCAGAAAAAATAATAAACACACAGAAGAGAACACAAGACAAATATTTAAGGTGGTTCACCCAATCCCTGGGCTACGTCCACCAACAGTGAGTCCAATATTATTATTATCTAGTGATTACAACCTGATTACAATCTGTAATCCCTTACAGCTCAATTTTGTCACAAGTACTAAAATCATACGCTATGAAATCCCTAACCCTAGGCTATATTATACAATATTTTTGCCGCTTTAGGGTTAGAATGAGTTATAACATGTCAGCCCAAATAACCAAAAAGTATGTCGGCCTCAAAAAAAAATTCCTCAGGGGCTGCACCCCCAAACCCCTGCTCGAGGCCCGGCCCGGGCCCGAACCCCAGCAAGGTCGGGAGGAAAAGTATGCAGTACTTTCCTGATCAATCACCACAATCTAACAAGGTCTTAGGGTCTTAGGGTCTTATTATGTCTTAATTAGGTCTTAGTTAGGTCTTAAGGGTCTTAATTAGGTCTTATTAGGGTCGTAAGGGTCCTATTATGTCTTAATTAGGTCTTAAGGGTCTTAATTAGGTCTTATTAGGTTTTAAGTGGTCCTATTAGATCTTAAGGGTCTTATTATGTCTTATTATGATTTATTAGGTCTTAAGGGTCTTAATTAGGTCTTATGGGTCTTAAGGGTCTTAATTAGGTCTTATTAGGTCTTAATTAGGTCGTATTAGGCCTTAAGTGTCTTAATTAGGTCTTAAGGGTCTTAATTAGGTCTTATTAGGTCTTAAGTGTCTTAATTAGGTCTTAAGGGTCCTATTATGTCTTATTAGGTCTTAAGGGTCTTAATTAGGTCTAATTAGGTCTTAAGGGTCTTAGTTAGGTCTTATTAGGTGTTAATTAGGTCCTATTAGATCATATTAAGCCTTAATTAGGTCTTAAGGGTATTAATTGGGTCTTATTAGGTCTTAAGTGTCTTAATTAGTGCTTAAGTGTCTTAATTAGATTGATTCTACGTAAATTGAATTTAGATCTAGATTAGATTGAACATTAGTTAAAGATTGATTAGTTAGGTTTCAATTAATTGGTCTATATTATAAATTGATTAGATTGATTCTACATGTAAATTGAATTTAGATTGATTAGATTGAACATCAATTAAAGATTAAATAAACTTAGGTTTTAAAGATTGATTAGTTAAAATTTTAACGATATATTAGATTGTTCAAGTTTAATTGATCTAGACATGGCTTAAGTGTGCACATATATTAGCTTGATTAATTTTAACTTGATTGATTAGATTGTTCAACTAGATTGATTAATTATTTTTCAATTAATTGATTTAGATAGGGCTTTAGGGTGCATAATAGGGCTTAAGGGATCATATTTTAATTTAGCTCAAGAATAATTTAGATTGATTAGGTTGAACATCAATTAGATTGATTAATTTTAGGCTTCAATTAGATATGTATACACAAAAATCAAACATGTACACATCAATGTAAATGGCTATCTAGATCAGTTCCAATTTTTAGCATGTATCAATGTAAATGTCTATAGATCAACGTATTTAACATGTATCAATGTAAATGTCTATATCACAAAAATCAAACATGTAGATCAATGTAAATGTCTATATCACCAAAATCAAACATGTGTCAATGTAAATGTCTATATCACAAAAATCATACATGTAGATCAATGCAAATGTCTATATCACAAAAATCATACATGTAGATTAATGTAAATGTTTATATCACAAAAATCAAACATGTATATATCAATGTAAATGTCTATATATCACTAAAATCAAACACATGTATCAATGTAAATGTCTATAGATCAACGTAAAATATACATATCAATGTAAATGTCTATATCACAAAAATCAAACATGTAGATCAATGTAAATGTCTATATAGATCAACGTAAAATACATGTATCAATGTAAATGTCTATATATATCAATGTAAATATCTAGATATCAATGTAAAACATATATATCTAGATCAATATAAAACATATAGATCAACCTAACATATGTCAATGTAAATATCTATATAGATCAATGTAAATGTCTAGAAATAAATACTCTAGTACATGTGTACTAGATCAAAATCAATGTCACATGCAAATATAAATCTATGAACACATCAACATCAATGATCGCCAGATTTAAAAACTCAACAAATAAATTATAATTTAATTTAAATTATTTTACCTTTATATCTTGAGGAATCGGATCAGCAGGCTCCTCTAAATGTCCATATGCAGCACCCATCACAGTGTCCTGTACCAAGTTTAAATAAATTTAAATTTAAATAAATTGAACTATATGTGTGTATATATATATATTGAAATTAAATCTAGTTTCTTACCTATTGTAATGCATGTCCAATGTCATATAACTCATAAGAGTGTAAGTACACCACATTAAGATCAATGGCATCATCCATAAGAAAATCTAAGAATCCACTATGAAATCATGAGGTCGTAGGTGTTTGTTGTAGGGGAGCCTATATATGTTGTGGAGGTGGTGTAAGATCATCCACACTCTATCTGGAGGTACCTGCCTCTACATCTCCTTGTCCTTGACTGCTACCTACAGAGGATCTACGGTATCCTCCTCCAATGAAAGTAGGCATATCATGCGACTCAATCCCATGCAACGTAGAAATCCTCTAGTAAGCTAGGTCAGGAGATCACTCACTAACATAGAGCTAATTTCACGCAGGCAATCATCGGGTAGTCATCCTATCTCATCTTGAGTAGGAAGATCAAATCTGATGTAAGGGTCATGAAATGGACTAGAAGGTGATACGTCTACACTTATCCATAATCTAAGGATGTACATACCCATAGGATCACATGATAACTCATCAACTTGTGTCACGATTGTGGCAATGCTAGAATACATAGCTACATGTGCATCGTCAACTACAACCTGCCTAGCTCCAATGTAGGTCTCAAAACCTTTTGGAAGAACCAAAAGGTTTTGACCCACCAATGCCCTCTTACTAGGGGGATGTGGTATATCGGGTCATCTACACTTATCTTGATATCTCCCCCAACCCTGACCATCATGTGGAGGTAAATATGTGTAGTTGACATCGTATCCCAAATGAAACTCTATAGACAACTATTTGCATAAATATAGGGGCACCTCATCCTTTTGGGGCCACATATGGTGGGCTGCCAACCATCTAGGATATATAAAAGGGGCCACTAAGTCATTTGTACATTTTGTGACCCTGTATGCTCTAACAACCCTATTATCTATGTAACGGGTCCCAAACATGTTCTTAATATGAGTGACTGAAACATCTGAATCAGTTGTCCTCTAACCCATTGTCCCTATGACAATGCTAGAGAGACTATAACAAAAAGTATCAATCAATACATCATCATATGGATTGTATGATTTAGCCTTCTAAATCATACTCATGAGCCCAGTGTGTATAGATGTCAATTTCTCCCTATTAGGGAGAGCATTACTATTCTACAATGTCTGCTCTAGTGGAGTTAGAGTGACATACATCCTAGAGATGTTCTCATCTCTATGACTATCTCTACTTTGTGGGGCCTAGGTACCATGCTGGTTTGAGGGAGCTCATAATCCCTGACTATTATGGACATTATGCTCTGAACCACTAGAAGCCATGATGTGCACACAAAGGTAATTGTCATTCCTACCTCTGATCAATTTTGAGACAAGCTTTTTTTTCCTTGGATTTTCACCATGCAAGATGTAGCTTCTCCCATTCATAAATTTCTTAAATTCCCTCATAATGGTGAAATCAAGACTATTAATCATAGTCTTTATCATCCTTCTAGGCCTAGAGATGTGTTGACCTTGATTTCTTTTGGCCTTCTAAACCTCAATTGCCTCAAACTTGATCTTAGTATCTCTTCCGATCAAACCAAGTCTTCAAAGCCAAGAGGATTTCTAAAATAAGTAAACCCAAGGTTGCTCCTAGTCATGGTCTTCTTCCCATACCACCTATTCCTCCTTTATCAACTTCTCCACCTCCTATTCTCCCACCTAAGGAAGAAAAAGAACCCATGTTGATTGATCCTACCCCAAATCAAATATATAGTAAGACCAAACACAATCAACATGCTCATGATCTCTATCACAAGCGTCAACATGAAGCATGTGTTTGTGTCTCTCAGAATAAATATTCACATCATACACCTCCTACTTCACTTTCCTTTGATCAACCCATTCTAGAATGTATGGAGGAAGTGAATAAAAACATAGTTTAAATACATAAAAATGATGATGTTATTTGACTATTAGATTCTATTGCAATTAATATTGATGAAGATGATACTCTTGGTGATGATGTTATTGATACTAATAATGATATGCATGCAAGTGATTCAGATGATTCTGAAACTACTGATATTGATAATGATTTCCCAACTATGCTTTCACAACAATTATCAACCACTTCTAGTAATGAGCACAATTATCTATCTTCACATATTGGTCCTTGTTTAGAAATGGCTATATGTTCCTTCTACTATGCTTGATGTTTCTCCTCTTGCTAGTTTCCCACCTTCCCTAAACACTACAGACTAAGATGGGGGACACAAGTGATGTCCTTTATTAGCTCTTCCTTCATGGTATCCCTTTGTGTGTTTTCTTGTCATGATGTGTTTCCCCTGTGATGTGCTACTTGTTATATATATATATATATATATATATATATATATATATATATATATATATATATATATATATATATATATATCTGTGTGTGTGTGTGTGCACACACACACACACACACACACACACACACACACACACACACACATATATATATATATATATATATATATATATATATATATATATATATATATATATATATATATATATATATATATATATATATCTGTGTGTGTGTGTGTGTGTGTGTGTATGTATGTATGTATACACACACACACACACACACACACACACACACACACATAGATATATGTGTGTGTGTGTGTGTGTCTAGGGGCAAGAGTTTGGAGTTGGGTACCAATTCCACGGAAGTTCGTGGCGTGAAAAATTTGGAATAAAAAATGGGTGCCTATTTTTTACAAATTGGGCATCCGTTTAGGTTCGAGAGCCCGACCCATTTTCAAAAATTGAGTGCCCGTTTAGGATCAGGCACCCAAAGCAAAACATGTGCCCGATTTTAAAAAAATGGGTGCTCGTTTTGAATAAATCGGGCACCCATTTCTAATATCTTTTTTTTTTTTTTTTTAATTGATTTCTTGTCATTTTCATCTTCAAGACAATGAGATTGCATTTAGTAGAGATTAGGTGCCCATTTTCACTTCCCCTGCCGACCCATATGCCTTTTTTTCATGTTCCAGGTACCTACTATTGTTTTTTATTATTTTTAATGATTTTTGTCATTAAAAATTGTAGTTTCAAGTTATTTTTCATTTAAAAACATAGTTTAATGTTGTTTTCAAAATTATTGTATAAATTTAATTATATTTTATCTTTCAAGTAGTTTTTTTAATTTTAATTTACTTTGTAAATTACCATACTAAAGTAGAAAACTGGTAAAATTTAGGTATACAAAATTAAATTACAAAACCCTACGTAGAAAACCAAAACCCTAGGTAGTAAAACAAAAAAGTAAACCTATACAAAATTAAATTACAAAACCCTAAACTTAGAAAATCAAAACATAAATTTAGAAAACTAAGACATAAATTTAGTTTAAACCAAAACATAAATTTAGAAACTCTCTCTCTCTCTCTCTCTCTCTCTCTCTCTCTAATCTGAATTGGTGTTTGATTTTCAGTTTCAATTGGGGTTTAACTTTCAGTTCCTTTATCATTATGATTAACATTACTAATTTTTGAAATTTCACATGCAATTAAATTTGTTAATCTATTTTCAGGAATATAATTTAAATCATTTTTATTGTAACATGCTTCTAGCAAATCATGAACATCTTTATCAAAATAAGTTGTAACATTTGGGTGTGAAGACATACCTATATCCAATACTAGATTAGAAGATGCACTTGAATTTTCTTCTTCAACCTCTACATCCATTATGGTGTCTTCATTGTCCTCCTCTTCTGAAACAATTGTTGTACTCGATGCTCCAACATTATTCAGGTTTCAAAGTCTTTCTCTTCTTTCTCGTTGTCATTTTTCCTCCTCTCTATTTTATGCAACCTCCTCAGATGTTAGAATCTTCATTGGCCTCTTTCTACATTTGTTTGATCCCATTTTTGCACCAAAATTCAAGTTCAAACAATCTTTTTTGAATGTCAGATCCAAAACAAGACAAAAATATATAATGTTGATAGAAATATTATGTTTGTCTACTGCAAATTGATACAAAAATGATTAAAAAGTCATCAATCATTGAGATTAGGCCCACAGTCTTATTTCCTGGTTGCAACGACTCTTTATGGAACAAGCGCCCATTTTGTAGTTTCACAAAATGGGTGCCCATTTTGTAAATCTATGAGCGGGAACCTTACCCGCTGGCTTGGGTTTTGGTTCGTGATAGGCTTGGTGGGACCAAGCCTATGCTTGACCATGCAAAAAAATGGCTAAGGCATTACAGAATAAATTTTTTTCTTTGCCATAATTTTTTGGACACCTTCCCGAATGAATTTTTTGATAAAACGAAAACCCATTTTAGCTCTTATTGTGCAAATTATAAAAATATAAATTTTATAGTGATATATTAAATTTAAATATTTTTACAATATTTATTAAGCCAACATGGTACCTAAACTTGAAATGCCAAGGTTAACTAAAACTTTAACAACTTTTCTAATTTTACATTTTTTGAAAAATGAGTTATATGACACCAATCTACATAGAATTTCCTTCAAATTAAAAAGAAAAATTTGAAAAAAAGTGAATTTATCATCAAATTATGGTGCACGTACACTAGAGGTTTCAAAAATGTACTTTATAGTTAATTAAAAATTAATTAAAAAAATATTCAATAAAAAAATAAGATAAAATATTTTGACCAATCTTCAGTGTTTTAAGGACCTTTTCCCAAAAGGATTCACAAAAATACATTCATTTACTTCAAAAAAGGGTGTATGTACACATGTGAAGTGTGGTCCTGAGATAGACATTTTGAAAAAGTGGTTTTTAGACATGCATACTAAAATTCAATTTATACCATGTGCGTATTGAAATAAATTACATATTTGAAAACTAGAGTCCAAGCACTAATTTTGTTTTTTGATGAATAGAGGCCTTTTCTATTAAAAATAATAAAGTAGAGTATTCACAAAAAAAGGGTTGGGGAAGAAATCACCCTGCAAGTTCACACGGCACTCAAGCTAGAAACAAACAACTACTCATAAAAAAAACATATAAAATGAGAAACCCTCAAGCTATGAGAGCAGTAGTAGAAGAGGGAGGAGAATCTTTATCATCAGGATTGCCCCACACATTGGGACCAGGAGGGTGATCAGGAATGACCCAACCATCTTCTGGTTCTTCCTTTTCTAATTCTCCTTCCTCTCTCCTTGGTGAGATAGATAGTGCCAGGCGAGGGAACTTGTCTTGATGAGCAGATGTTGAGGGCCAAGCAAACACAGTAGTAGTAGAAGTAAGCACAGGAGGCCAGCCAGAACCCACATCCCTCTGAGGAGGAGGAGAGCCAGAGAGGCGATGCCATTGATGTAGAGTCCTAGAATGCCTGGTAGAGGAACTCTAGCTGCGATGTCAGCCCCTGGGCGGCGTATGATCAGCTAAGAGAATCTGGAGGCACTCGAGCCATAATACAAGGGGCATTGCCCCAGTGCTGGAGAAAATCTTGCAAATGGGAAACCTCAAGGGTCACCTTATCTACTTGCACCTGAATTTGCATCATGACATTGTTACAAATACATGCCTTAGCATAAAAAGAGACATTAATATCCAAAAAATTGTGAGAAAAAAGTACAGTGTTGCGATCTTTCCACAAAGTAAACATAATTTCCATCCTAAAGGTATGCCATATCTAGGTGTATTGGGAAGGCATTCTGGGAGAGTCACCAAGGTGGGCCATGTGCCAAGAAAATGGTTCAAGCCTAAAAGGAGAAAAGAAGTCATGAATCCAAACCCAGTAGTTCTGGGCATGATGACAGAACCAAAAAATGTGCATGAGCATCTCTGAGTGACCACAAAAAGGGCATTTAGGATCAGGAACCCCCAAATGCTAGAGCCTAGCTCCCAAAGGTAAGCCCTGGTAAAGAAAGCACTAGGCAAAATGAGCAATTTTAGGCTCAGTAATAGAGTCCCAAATAGTACGAAATCTCTAGCCCCAAGTATTCTGAGGAGAAGAGAGATGTCAATGCTGGTTGAGAGAATCAATCATGGGCAAGTGAGGCATAAGCCAATAATACCCAAGCTTAGGCTTGTAATTGGTGAATGGCATAGTAGGATACCATTTCCAGTCTTTCCACCATGGCTTGACACATTTAATTCCTAATTTATGTAGGAGGTGGGGCGGGATGGCCAAAACAAGCAAGTCAAAAGTCTGACAATCTAAGCAGATGAGTCAAAATTGAACCCAGAGATCATCCCAAGATCGGAGGCTCATAGTGGCTCTGGAAAAAAGATCTTTCGGGGTTTGAATGCCATGCTTGTGAAACTGAAAAGCATGAGCCCCTTGAACTCTAGCAAGAGGAATCCCCTATTGAGAAAAAAGAGGGGACCACCAAATGTTCTGCTAGTTGAAAGAAAGCCCATCCTGGAAACCATTTCCAACCCACCAAAGCCAAGGCTTAACAGACTCCCAGGATTTCCAAATACTTTTGGCAACAAAAGTGCCCTGGATTTGGATGGGTTCCTTCATAAACAGAATGGTTTGGAAGCTAATTCCCTTCCAAGAAGGCTTGTGAAGGGGAAAGCCTAAGTAAATGTAGTGCCGAAGCAAAATTTTCCAAGCTTCATTGCCTGTGAGATACCGCACAACCCACTTGGCACAAAGGGCATGCCCTTGCTTCTGGGTATCAATTAATCCAAACCCACCAAATATTTTTGGGAGGCAACAAAAATCCTAGGCAACTCTATGGAAGCCCTGGTGATCAATACCAGAAACCCAAAGAAAATCCCATAGAAGTTTCTCGAGCTTCTTTTAGGAGGATTTGGAGGGAGCCCAACAGGAGGAGTAGTAAACATGCATGGCCGCTAGGACCTTGGAGCAGATCTGGAACTTTCTTGTGAGAGAGAGCAGCTTAGTAATCTAGTAGGTAAGCTTTTTTTTAATTTTAGCAAGTACTGCATTCCAAAGATCAGTAGGGTTGTCTTGAAATGCAAAAGGAATACCCAGAAAATGGAAAATTTCCCCATGTTGAATCCTAGTCTAGCCATATTGAGAAAGCCAGGGAGGCTCAGGAAGAGCCGATTGTCTGTAGCAGAGGGTTTTGTGCCACTGGATGGCCGAACCAGAGGCTAGACAAAAGATGTCTAAACACTGCAAGGCTGCCTTGATATCCTCTTCATCCTCTGCTAGAGTGAGGAAGGAATCATCATCAAAATGGCCATTGACCAACTATTGAGATGAATCTGGCAAGTAGATTCCCCGAACAATCCCCATGGAAATGGAGTGAGCAAGCAGGTAGCCAAATCCCTTAGTAGCCAAAACATATAAGGCTGGAGCAAGAGGACAACCTTTCCGAATGGAACAAAACAACCCAAAGGTGGAGGATTGGTGGTGATTGATGGTTTTTCAAGATTCAATCTTTAAGTGCTTCAAATTTGGACATTAATTGACAAAAATTTTGAAAAATAGAGAAAACACCACCACCATTAGGCCAAAAGTGGGACTCAACTTCTTGTAGCCACCCATATATATATATATATATATATATATATATATATATATATATATATATATATATATATATATATATATATATATATATATATATATATATATATATATATATATATATATATATAAACGACCCTTATTGCTCCATTGGTGCAAGGTGATAAAGGAATAAAAAATGTCATAATCATTCTTGTATTTGTATCTCATTTCTTCTATATGTTGTTACATGTTGTCTTGTAAATGTTCCTTTTTATAGTCCTCTTGGAATGATGCAAATGGTATCATTGATTCTTTTTGGTCTCTGTGATGCTGGTCCAAAAAGACTCATCTTTGTAACTCTTATGTGCATTTATTCCATTATTTTGTAGTTCTACTTACTTCAGGGAAAGATGATATTTTATTTGGACATAATATTTTATATATTATCATATGATCATACTATCCCCAGAGTTGGTAGATCCCTCTTGTGCTATATTTTTGTCATGTGCTCATTTCACTTGATGTGTCATTTCTTGGAGGCATTTCACAATGGAAGCGTCTTTACTGAATGCATGTACACTCTATTAAAGCCATTGCTCTTGTTAAGGCATTTGCAATAGCTTTAACGTGGGGGAATACACTACACTCATATTTTGCACACACACACTATGTTTGATAATATTTTATATTTGAATCCCTTATAGAAAAACAAATCTCTCTTTCCTACTCTCCTTTCTCAGCCTTTGTAGATTTGAACTCTAAGTTTCTATAAAAGGAGGTTATTTTCCCTTTATTTGAACAACAAGGATCAATTACATGAGAATTTAATCCACAATATATGTAAGCACAAAGAAATCAACACATCAATTGCAAGCTATCAAGTTCAAGGTGCATTCAATGAGTTCAAGAAAAGAAAGAAAGGATTCATTGGAGGCATTCAAGAAAGTATTTCCTTCCATAGATCTAGCTTCTTTCTTTAAGGAGATAGTAGGTTTGGCTATCAAGGGAGGAGATCTACATTCATCCACATTGCACATCCATTAAAGAATTCAAGCATACTTACATCCATAGTCTATGATTTGGTATTTGTATATCTATTGCATTTGTGAAGACATCATCTATTCTGCATCAACATACATATAAGAACTCATACATCTTTGTGAGTAGCCGAGTTGAATCCATCCATAAAGTTTTGACAAGTAATGCAAATTTTTACATTTTTCTTTCTTTTACATTCTCTTACTTTGATTCAAGGTTAATTCCTAAATGGAGGGTTGACCAAGGAAAACCCCTTCCTTCCAACAAATTTCTATTTTTCTTGTGTAGGAGCAAATTTGTAGTTTTTTTAGGTTTTCGAGACTAGAATTGGCAAATCTAGCTCGTTACAGTTGCTATCGAACACTCAGATCTTAATTTTTGGAAAGTGAAGGTACAAGTTGACCTTGAACTGTACCCAACTCAACCTGTGCCCAAGTTGACCTATACCCGAAGTCAACCTGGTCTTGGAGCCTTCAAATTTTCATAGTCAACACTTCCTTGCTTGCATGTTATAGATCTAGATCATTTTAGTTTCTATGGATACAATTGGTATCAAAGCTTTGTTTCTTATTATTAGTGTTTACAGAAATCAAGTTTAAAGGGGCTTGAAGCAAATGATCAGGATGTATAAGAAGGAGGTACTGAAGCTGAATAAGGAAAACTTCCCTGCATGGAAAAGCTTGATGAAGCTGCAGCTGGCCAGTATTGGTGACTCTATAAAGTACTACATTGAAAATGGCTATGTCTCACCTATCGCACCTTTGACTATTGAAGAAATGAGAGATAAGCAAGAACATAGTCAGGCAATGTTGGAAATTGCATCTGCCCTAAGCTATCCAGAATTTGAGGACATTAAGGATTGTACAACTGCTAAGGAGATGTGAGACACTCTTGCAAGGATCTATGGTCGTGACTTAAATGTACTGAAAGAAAAGGCCGAGAGTCTTAGAGGTAAGTTTGATGAAATGAGAATGCAAGAAGGTGAAAACATTGCATAATATTATGGTAGAATAAAAGAAGTTGTGAATGCTATTAGAGTAGAAAATGGGGTTATTGATGATGAAACTATAATTGGGAAAGTACTAAGAACCCTGCGTCTTATATATGCTATTAAGATCTTAGCTATTCAGGAGTCTAGATGCAACTCTGCTAATGTGCTTACTTTGGAAAGTTTGGTTGGTAAGCTGACTACTTTTGAACTCTCTAACTATGATAATTTCACTGTTGGAAGCATTGGTAATGTTGAATCTGCTTTCAAGTCACAACTAGTTTTGAACAAGCCAAATAAAGAAAAAGAAAGATGCATCAGTGAAAGTGAAAGTGACAGTGAAACTTTTGATGAAGAATTGGAAGATCTAGAAGCTCTTATGGCTAGAATACTGAGAAGAGGGAAATGAAAGTATAAAGGTAAACTGCCTATTATATGTTTTTCATGTAATAAAGTTGGTCATATAGCTGCTAGATGTCCTGAGAAGAAGGATAAAGATGATGAAAGAAAAAGCAAACACAAAGATAGAAGAGATCACAGAAGCTACAGAAGGAACACAGACTACAAAGGAAAAGGTAAGAAATCTTGTTACATTGTTAAAGAAGAGACTGACATTGATAGTGATGATTTTGAAATTGAGGTAGTCTATGTTGCAATGAAAGATGAATCTGATGAGGATGAGAAAACTGCATTGATATCCTATGTGAACAAGAATGATAAATGGATTATTGATAGTGTTTGTTCACATCACATAACTAGTGACAAAAATAAGTTTGAAACCTTACATCATTACAGAGGTAAAAGTGTAAAATTTGGTAATGATGCACCATAACCTGTTTGAGGAAAAGGTTTGATTAAACTGATTGATAAGATATCTTGTGAAAATGCATATTGGGTTGAAGGTCTTAATTATAATTTATTAAGTGTTTCTCAGCTTAACAAAATTGGTTATCGAGTGGAATTTCATCACAAGAAAGATAAAATATTTGATGCTACTAGAGAACTAATTGGAAGTGGAGACTAGACTAGAGGTAATTTGTTCTATCTTGACCTATCTGAAGAAACATGTTTAATTGCACAACTTGATGATATTTGGTTATGGCATAAAAGGCTATGTCATGTTAACTTGGACAATTTGGTAGAGATAAGTAAGAAGAAAAAGGTAAGAGGTCTACCTAGATTGAAGAAACCTGAGAATGTGATATGCAAGGAATGTCAGTTACGAAAAATGACAAAGTCAAGTTTTAAGAGAAAATCCTTTACTTTTGAAAACATTTTAGATTTGGTTCATACTAACCTTTGTGGACCTATAGGTGTACAAAGTTACTGTGGTGTTAAATACTTTATCTTATTTGTTGATGATCATACTAGAATGATGCATGTAATGTTTCTAAAAGAAAAATCTGAAGCTTTTCAATCCTTTAAGTGGTATTTGGCTAAGGTTGAGAAGGAGATAGGTAGGAACCTGAAATGTCTTAGATCTGACCAAGGTGGAGAATTTACATCAAATGAATTCAATCTATTTTGCAATGATACATGAATTAAAAGACAAATGTCTGCACCTAAAACACCTCCACCGAATGGTATAGCAGAAAGAAGAAATAGATCTATCTTGGATTGTGCAAGGACATTGTTGATTGAAAATAATGTGGCACATAAATACTATAAAGAATCTATAAGCACTACTATCTACACTCTTAACCGGGTACAAATTAAGAAAGGTATAAATTTGACACCCTATGAATTATGGCATGGGCATGCACCGAGTATTAAATACTTTAGAATCTTTGGAAGTAAGTGCTATATATCAAAAGACACTAGGAATGAAAAGTTTCATGCTAAGAGAGTTGAAGGCATATTCCTAGGGTATTCTACAAAAAGTAAAGCTTATAAGTGTTTGAACTCTAACACTAACAAAATTGTGGAAAGTGTGAATGTCAAAATTGATGAGTATGCAAAAAGAAATTAAGCTGACAGCAAAAGAGAACAAAAAGATTATAGATCTTTTCTGTACATTGAGGAAGAAGAAGAGGCATGTAACAAAATTGCACCTGATGCCGAGTCTCAGGTAAGCAATGTCGAGTGATAAACAGATGCTATCGAGCATCAGGAAAATA
Source organism: Chamaecyparis obtusa (assembly GCA_027943335.1). Classification (NCBI taxonomy): domain Eukaryota; kingdom Viridiplantae; phylum Streptophyta; class Pinopsida; order Cupressales; family Cupressaceae; genus Chamaecyparis; species Chamaecyparis obtusa. Next base: position 41,944 of record BSBK01012726.1, read on the forward strand.
GTGCCGAAAGAGAACAAGAACATCCCGAGGTATAAGAAAATGTTGTTGAGTATTAGGAAGAGGTTGCCGAGCGTTCAGAAGCTGAATATGACACTCTTGTTGGGGAACCTGATGAAATAGAGGAGAGAAGAGTTGAACCTATTTTGGAAAAATATGTAAGAAGACATCACAAGCTTGAATAGATAATTGGAGAAAAAGATATTGGAATTTAGACCAGAAGTAAGACTAAGGATCCAACATGCCTACTATGTGAATCTGAACCGAAGTCAACTAGAGAGGCATTAGAGAATGAAGACTGGATACAAGAAATGAAAGAAGAGATTGAACAGATTGAGAAGAATGATACTTGAACTCTGGTGCCGAGACCTCAAAACAAAAATGTAATAGGAACAAAGTGGGTGTTTTGGAATAAGTTGAATGAAAATGGCGAAATAACTAGGAACAAAGCTAGGCTGGTATGCAAAGGCTACACACAATAAGAAGGAATAGATTATGAAGAGACATTTTCCCTTGTAGCTAGATTGGAAGGAGTAAGAACTCTACTTGCATATGTTGCTTATAAACATTTCAAGGTATATCAAATGGATGTCAAGTCTACATTTTTGAATGGTATACTAGAAGAAGAAGTTTACATAGAAGAGCCAAAAGGTTTTATTGATCCAAATAGAAGACACATGGTGTGTAAACTAAAAAAAGCACTATATGGATTGAAACAAGCTCCCAGAGCATGGTATGAGAGGTTGCACAACTACTTGATACAGATTGGATTTTCAAGAACAAACGACACAAGCAATCTGTACATGAAAGATGAAGAAGGTAAAGGTATCCTATTGGCAAAAATTTTTGTGGATGACATTATTTTTGGTGGACAAGATGCATTGTGTAAAAGATTTTCAAATGAAATGCAAATTGAATTTGAAATGAGCATGTTTGGTGAGATCAAAGTTTTTGTTGGTTTACAAGTATATCAAAGGAAGAAAGAAATTTTCATTACACAGTCTAAGTATGTTAATGAAATGCTGAAAACTTTTGGGATGGAAGATTCTAAACCAGTGAGTACTCCTATGGTTATTGGACAAAAGTTATCTAAGAATGATGATATTGCAGAAGTGAATCAGACTTTGTATAGATCCATGATTGGAAAATTGTAGTATGTTGTACATAGTAGACTAGATATTGCACTAGTTGTTGGGATTGTGGCAAGATTCTCTGCCAATCCTAAGGAAAAACACATGATGGTTGTGAAAAGAATTATGAAATACTTGAAAGGAACTGCTAACTATGGTCTATATTATAAGAAGGATGACAAATTTGAACTCAGAGTTTATATAGATGCTGATTGGGCAAGAAATGTAGATGACAGAAAGAATACTAGTGGTGGAGCTTTCTTTCTTGGACAAAGATTAGTCTCCTAGATGAGAAAGAAACAAAATTGCATTTCCCAATGTACTGCCGAGGTCGAGTATGTTGCTGTTGCAGTAAATTGTTCAAATTTGGTATGGATAAAACAATTGTTGATAGGCATGAAAGAAGAAATCACTCAACCTGTTGTTATTTTTTGTGACAACACAAGTGCTATCAATATTTCTAAGAATCTTGTGATGCACACTAAGACCAAGCACATAGCAATCAAGTATCAGTACTTGAGAGAATTAGTACAAGATAAAGAAGTCTGAATGGAATGTGTAAATATAAAAGAACAATTAGTAGACATATTCGCTAAAGATTTACCCAGAGAAGCTCATGAGTATTTGAGAAGTCAATTAGGGGTCGTTCCCCTAACTGAGCCTGCCTAGTCAAGCTAGGAGCACTACATCAAATATGCTATAGCAAAATATTTGACAAATTGATGCAGGAGATAGTCACTCTTTAGGGCTGGCCTAGAGTTGTGAAAAGGAGCAAAGACAAGGAATCAGTCATAAGCAAGATGAAAGAGGGAGAAACACTGAGCTACACAAATATTATCTACATCTGATGGATGTATGTTTTAGTTGCTGCTTTGGCATTTTTTTCAAAGAGGGAGATGAACTGATATGACAACACATGACACTGAAAAGTAAGGGTGATGAACTGAAATGAAGGATCAGGATAGAGGGAGATCTGAATACATCTGACAGTCATAGAAGTGAGGCTGATAGGATTATGAATTAGAATGAAGCTAAGGATATTATAAATAATTCTCTGAATAGATAAGTTTTTGGATTGGTTGGCAATCCATGTGTTATTCAGGTGATATCATATGGTGTTGCCATCAATGCCAAAGAGGGAGATTGTTGGAAACTATAATTGAATCAATTGTTGCATTGTCATTGATTTCAAACCTTAATTGGTAAGACTTTTGCTACTTATAAAAGTACTATATTTATTTGAGTGTTGGTAAGGGGATAGGCAAGTTTGGTAACAATAGAACCTAGGGAAAGGTTGAGTTATCTTGATAATACAAAGTGTACTTGACTATGTTGTACAATGATGAGACAATGTATTGTTTATCTTAGTAAGACTGAGGACTAAACTGGTAGGCTTGATCAAGAAAAAATGGAGAAATCATGTTTAAGCTAAGTAATGTTAGTGTCGACAGAGTCAGTGTATGCCGAAAAAAATTCTAGTGTCGACTGAACAACTATTAATTTTTGAGGAAGACAGTCTAAGCCGAGGAAACAATTTTAGTAATGACCGAGCTTTCTACATGAAGACCGAGTATTTTATCACAGTATTGACTGAGCATCAGCATTTTTTATATTTGAAGAGAATTTAGTTTTGGAGCTGACATTGTTAAATTCTTGGATTATGTAAAATGTGTTGACTTTATTTATTGATTATTTGAAAGCATTAAATGCACTATAAAGCATTTTATTGCAAATCTTTAAGAGATTTGAGATGATTCTAAAAATGAAGCCAAATAAAATGAAAAGGGTAGATTCAATGAATCTGACCTAACCCGAAGATCTACGAATGAGATTGAGCAGCATAAGATGAGTTAACCTAATTGAGAAAAGTATTAAGGGAACCTGAGTATTGCATATGTATGTGCATGGGTGAAAAAGAGAATGTTGGAAGATCAGAAAAGTTTTATTGACTGTCTAAGTAGAAAAGGCTGAAGGAGAATTGTGTTGGTTGCTTGAAGAAAAGTTCTGAGCAGATCAGAGATGGAGATGGAAAAGTTTGAAAGTCAGTAAACTAGCATTAGTGTACAGAATCAAATCTGATATTTGCAAAGTGAGTTGTATGTTTTTCAAATAAATATTGCTGCTAGTTTCTAACCATTGTAACAGTCAAAATCCTTTTAACAGAGGTTGACCTAACAGTCATATGTTAAATCCTTTAAACAAGGTTGCATTCTAATGAAGTGTGTGTAAGTCCTATGACAAGGCTCACTTTTAACAGGGTGATTGAAATCCTTTAATAGGGTCACACCTAATAGTGTGTATTGTAACCTTTGACAGGGTTGGCTTTTAACCGAGCTCACTTCAGAAGAGTGAAAATAGTAGTAGCATGTTACAAAGTGGTTTTTCCCACATTAGGTTTGCACTATAAATCTTGGTGTTAATACTTGTGTGAATGTTTTGGTTTGAACATTTCTATGTTTTACAAGTTAAGTTATAGCTGGGTAGTCGATTGCATTGTTATATGTTTCTATTATTGAGTCAGTGATGACTGAGTATTTTTTGGTTATTGGATCTAATTTAAGGAAAAGTTTATAAGTTTTTTGTATACATCAGGACATGAGAACAACTGATTCACCCACCCCACCCCCCTCTCTGTTGTTCTAAATCATATTAACAATTGGTATCAAAGCTTAGTTTCTTAATATTAGTGTTTACAAAAATCAAGTTTAAAGAGGCTTGAAGCAAATGATCAGGATGTATAAGAAGGAGGTACTGAAGCTGAATAAGGAAAACTTCCCTGCATGGAAAAGCTTGATGAAGCTGCAACTAGCTGGTATTGGTGACTCTACAAAGTACTACATTGAGAATGGCTATGTCTCACCTGTTGCATCTTTGACTGTTGAAGAAATGAGAGATAAGCAAGAACATAGTCAGGCAATGTTGGAAATTGCATCTGCCCTAAGTTATCCAAAATTTGAGGACATTAAAGATTGCACAACTGCTAAGGAGATGTGAGACACTCTTGCAAGGATCTATGGTGGTGACTTAAATGTATTGAAAGCAAAGGCCCAGAGTCTTAGAGGTAAGTTTGATGTAATGAGAATGCAAGAAGGTGAAAACATTGCATAATATTGTGGTAGAATAAAAGAAGTTGTGAATGCTATTAGAGGATAAAATGGGGTTATTGATGATGAAACTATAATTGGGAAAGTACTAAGAACCTTGCATCCTATTTATGCTATTAAGATCTCAGCTATTCAGGAATCTAGATGCAACTCTGCTAATGTGCTTAATTTGGAAAGTTTGGTTGGTAAGCTGACTACTTTTGAACTCTCTAACTATGATAATTTCACTGTTGGAAGCATTGGTAATGTTGAATCTACTTTCAAGTCACAACTAGTTTTGAACAAGCCAAATAAAGAAAAATAAAGATGCATCAGTGAAAGTGAAAGTGAAAGTGAAAGTGAAAGTGACAGTGAAACTTTTGATGAAGAACTGGAAGATCTAGAAGCTCTTATGGCTAGAAGACTGAGAAGAGGGAAAGGAAAGTATAAAGGTAAACTCCCTATTATATGTTTTGCATGTAATAAAGTTGGTCATATAGTTGCTAGATGTCCTAATAGGAAGGATAAAGATGATGAAAGAAAAAGCAAACACAAAGACATAAGAGATGATAGAAGCTATCGAAGGAACACAGACTACAAAGGAAAAGGTAAGAAATCTTGTTACATTGTTGAAGAAGAGACTGAAACTGATAGAAATGATTTTGAAATTGAGGTAGTCTATGTTGCAATGAAAGATGAATCTAATGAGGATGAGAAAACTGCATTGATATCCTATGTGAATAAGAATGATAAATGGATTATTGATAGTGTTTGTTCACATCACATAACTGGTGACAAAAATAAGTTTGAAACCTTACATCATTACATTGGTAAAAGTGTAAAATTTGGTAATGATGCACCATGTCTTGTTAGAGGAAAAGGTTTGATTAAACTGACTGATAAGATATCTTGTGAAAATGCATTTTGGGTTAAAGGTCTCAATTATAATTTATTAAGTGTTTCTTAGCTTAACAAAATTGGTTACAAGTGGAATTTCATCACAAGAAAGATAAAATATTTGATGCTACTAGAGAACTAATTGGAAGTGGAGATCAAACTAGAGGTAATTTGTTCTATCTTGACCTATCTGAAGAAACTTGTTTAATTGCACAACTTGATGATATTTGGTTATGACATAAAAGGCTATGTCATGTTAACTTGGACAATCTGGTAGAGATAAGTAAGAAGAAAAAGGTAAGAGGTCTACCTAGATTGAAGAAACCTGAGAATGTGATGTGCAAGGAATGCCAGTTAGGAAAGATGAAAAAGTCAAGTTTTAAGAGAAAATCCTTTACTTTTGAAAACATTTTAGATTTGGTTCATACTAACCTTTATGGACCTATGGGTGTACAAAGTTACTGTGGTGCTAGATACTTTATCTTATTTATTGATGATCATTCTAGGATGATGCATGTAATGTTTCTAAAAGAAAAATCTGAAGCTTTTCAATCTTTTAAGTGGTATTTGGCTAAGGTTGAGAAGGAGATAGGTAGGAACCTGAAATGTCTTAGATCTGACCAAGGTGGAGAATTTACATCAAATGAATTCAATCTATTTTGCAATGATACAAGAATTAAAAGACAGATGTTTGCACCTAGAACACCTCCACCGAATGTTATAGCAGAAAGAAGAAATAGATCTATCTTGGATTGTGCAAGGACATTGTTGATTGAAAATAATGTGGCACAGGAATAATAGAAAGAAGCTATAAGCACTGTTGTCTACACTCTTAACTGAGTACAAATCAAGAAAGGTATAAATTTGACACCCTATGAATTATGGCATGGGCATGCACCAAGTGTTAAATACTTTAGAATCTTTGGAAGTAAGTGCTATATATTTAAAGACACTAGGAATGGAAAATTTGATGCTAAGAGAGTTGAAGGCATATTCCTAGGGTATTCTACAAAAAGTAAAGCTTATAAGTGTTTGAACTCTAACACTAACAAAATTGTGGAAAGTGTGAATGTCAAAATTGATGAGTATGCAGAAAGAAATTAAGTCGAGAGCAAAAGAGAACCAGAAGATTATAGATCTTTTGTGTACATTGAGGAAGAAGAAGAGGCATGTAACAGACTTGCACCTGATGCCGAGTCTTGGGTAAGCAATGCCGAGCGACAGACAGATGTTGTCGAGCATCAAGAAAACAATGTCGAAAGAGAACAAGAACATGCCAAGGTACAAGAATATGTTGTCGAGTATCAGGAAGAGGTTGCCGAGCATTCAGAAGCTGAATCTGACAATCTTGTTCTGGAACCTGATGAAATAGAGGAGAGAAGATCTAAACCTATTTTGGCAAAATATGTAAGAAGACATCACAAGCCTAAATAGATAATTGGAGACAAAGATACTTGAATTCGGACCAGAAGTAAGACTAAAGATCCAGCATGCCTACTGTGTGAATTTGAACTAAAGTCAACTAGAGAGGCATTAGAGAATGAAGACTGGATAGAAGAAATGAATGAAGAGATTGAATAGATTGAGAAGAATGATACTTGGACTCTGGTGTCGAGACCTGAAAACAAAAATGTAATAGGAACAAAGTGGGTGTTTCAGAATAAGATGAATGAAAATGGCAAAATAACTAGGAACAAAGCTAGGCTGGGATGCAAAGGCTACGCACAAGAATAAGGAATAGATTATGGGGAGACATTTGCCCCTATAGCTAGATTGGAAGGAGTAAGAACTCTACTTGCATATGTTTCTTATAAAAATTTCAAGGTATATCAAATGGATGTCAAGTCTGCATTTTTGAATGGTATACTAGAAGAAGAAGTTTACATAGAAGAGCCAAAAGGTTTTATTGATCCAAATAGAAGACACATGGTGTGCAAACTGAACAAAGCACTATATGGATTGAAACAAGCTTCCAGAGCATGGTATGAGAGGTTGCACAACTACTTGATACAGATTGGATTTTCAAGAACAAATGACACAAACAATCTGTACATAAAAGATGAAGAAGGTAAAGATATCCTATTGGCAAAAAATTTTGTGGATGACATTATTTTGGTGGACAAGATGCATTGTGTGAAAGATTTTCAAATGAAATGCAAACTGAATTTGAAATGAGCATGCTTGGTGAGATCAAATTATTTGTTGGTTTACAAGTATATCAAAGGAAGAAAGAAATTTTCATTACACAGTCTAAGTATGTTAATGAAATACTAAAAAAATTTGTGATGAAAGATTCTAAACCAGTGAGTACTCCTATAGTTACTGGACAAAAGTTATCTAAGAATGATGATGCTACAGAAGTGAATCAGACTTTGTATAGATCCATGATTGGAAAATTGCAGTATGTTGTACATAGTAGACCAGATATTTCACTAGCTATTGGGATTGTGGCAAGATTCTCTGCCAATCCTAAGGAAACACACATGATGGCTGTGAAAAGAATTATGAGATACTTGAAAGGAATTGCTGACTATGGTCTATATTATAAGAAGGATGACAAATTTGAACTCAAAGTTTATACAGATGTTGATTGGGCAAGAAATGTAGATGACAGAAAGAGTACTAGTGGTGGAGATTTCTTTCTTGGACAAAGATTAGTCTCCTGGATGAGCAAGAAATGAAATTGCATTTCCCAATGTACTGCCAAGGTCGAGTATGTTGCTGTTGCAGTAAATTGTTCAAATTTGGTATGGATAAAATAATTGTTGATAGGCATGAAAGAAGAAATCAATGAACCTGTTGTTATTTTTTGTGACAACACAAGTGCTATCAATATTTCTAAGAATCTTGTGATGCACACTAAGACCAAGCACATAGCAATCAAGTATCACTACTTGAGAGAATTAGTATAAGATAAAGAAGTCCGAATAGAATATGTAAATATAAAAGAACAATTAGCAGACATATTCACTAAAGCTTTACCTAGAGAAGCTCATGAGTATTTGAGAAGTCAATTAGGGGTCTTCCCCTAACTGAGGCTACCTAGTCAAGCTAGGAGCACTGCATCAAATATGGTACAACAAAATATTTGACAAATTGATGTAGGAGATTGTGACACTTTAGGGCTGTCCTAGAGTTGTGAAAAGGAGCAAAGACAAGGCATCAGTCATAAGCAAGATGAAAGAGGGAGAAACACTGAGCTAGACATATATTATCTACATCTGATGGATGTATGTTTTAGTTGCTTCTTTGGCATTTTTTTCAAAGAGGGAGATGAACTAATATGACAACACATGACACTGAAAAGTAAGGGTGATGAACTGAAATGAAGGATCAGGATAGAGGGAGATCTAAATACTTCTAACAGTCATAGAAGTGAGGCTTATAGGATTCTGAATCAGAATGAAGCTAAGGATATTATAAATAATTTTTTGAATAGATAAGTTTTTGGATTGGTTGGTAATCCATGTGTTATTCAGGTGATATCATATGGTGTTGTTATTAATGCCAAAGAGGGAGATTGTTGGAAACTGCAATTGAAACAATTTTTGTATTGTCATTGGTGTCAAACCTTAATTGGTAAGTCTGTTGCTACTTAGGAAAGTACTATATCTATTTGAGTGTTGCTAAGGGGATAGGCAAGGTTGGTAACAATAGCACCTAGGGAAAGGTTGATTTATCTTGATACTACAAAGTGTACTTGACTATGTTGTACAATGATGAGACAATGTATTATTTATCTTAGTAAGACTGAAGACTAAGCTGGTAGGCTTGACCAAGCAAAAATGGAGAAATCATGTTTAAGCTGAGTAATGTTAGTGTCGACCGAGTTAGTGTATGTCGAGCAAAATGATAGTGTCGACTGAACAACAGTTAATTGTCGAGGAAGAAAGTATAAGCTGAGGAAACATTTTTAGTAATGACCGAGCTTTCTACATGAAGACCGAGTAGTTGATCACAATATTGATCAAGCATCAACATTTTTTATATTTGAAGAGAATTTAGTTTTGGAGTCGATATTGTTGAATTCTTGGATTATGTAAAACATGTTAACTTTATTTATTGATTATTTGAAAGCATTAAATGCACTGTAAAATGTTTTATTCTAAATTTTTAATAGCTTTGAGATGACTCTAGAAATGAAGCCGAAGAACATGAAGTGGGTAGATTCAATGAATCTGACCTAACCCTAAGATCTATGAATGAGATTAAGCGGCATAAGATGAGTTAACCTAATTGAGCAAAGTATTAAGGGAACCTAAGTATTGGATATGTATGTGCATGGGTGAAAAAGAGAATGCTAGAAGATTAGAAAAGTTTTATTGACTGTATAAGCAGAAAAGGCTGAAGGAGAATTGTGGTGGTTGATTGAAGAAAAGTTTTGAGTAGATCAGAGATGGAGATGGAAAAGTTTCAAAGTCAGTAAACCAACATTAGTGTACGAAATCAGATCTGATATTTGCAAAGTGAGTTTAATATTTTTCAGATAAATATTGCTACTACTTTCTAACCATTGTAACAGTTAAAATCCTTTTAATAGAGGTTGACCTAATAGTCATATGTTAAATCCTTTGAACAAGGTTGCATTCTAATGGAGTGTATGTAAGTCCTATGGCAAGGCTCACTTTTAACAGGGTGATTGAAATCCTTTAACCGGGTCACACCTGACAGTGTGTATTGTAACATTTGACAGGGTTGGCTTTTAACCAAGCTCACTTCAAAAGAGTGAAAATAACAGTAGCATGTTACAAAATAGTTTTTACCACATTGGGTTTGCACTATAAATCCTGGTGTTAATACTTGTGTGAATGTTTTGGTTTGAACATTTTCATATTTTACAAGTTAAGTTACAGCTAGGTAGTGGACTGCATTGTTATTTTTTTCTATTATTGAATCAATGATGACCGGGTTTGTTTTGGTTATTGGATCTAATTTAAGGAAAAGTTTATAAGTTTGTTTTATACATCAGAATCTGAGAACAACTGATTCACCCCCAACCCCCCCCCCCCCCCCCCCCCCCCCCCCCGCCTCTATGTTGTTCTAAATCATATTAACAATGGGTCCCTTTTTCTATTTCCCTAATGTGCATAAAAGATTTGGTGAATTAACCTTTCCATCAACCAAACTAAATCCACCTTTTCTTTTATGTTACACCTTCTACTACTCTCTTTGCTTTTTACATAAGATTGCAGTGTTTCATCTTTGATTTATTATAGATATCCCTTGAAGGACATTCCTTGAGCATTAGCTTAGTTTCAAAAGTATTCTTTAGTGAGGATCTTTTGGTTCTTTTTAATAACTTTTGATCTACTTGACCAAATTTAAAATAAATTACATATTATTGTTTAAGACCTAATTATATACACTTTAAGAAAAGAAGTTTTGATTTTCAATTATTTTGATACAAGTTATGCCCAACGCACAAATAGATATCTAATTTTCAAGACGAGCCCACTTCAAAAATTATTAAAAAAAATACTCAATAGAAAATTACAAAAAAATAGACAACTTGTAACTCTTTCCTATTATTCTACAAAAGGTTTTCTCAAAATACTAAATCTAACTACATCATTTTTCAAGCGTACACCAGACACTATGTTATTTTATTTTTTTCTAAAAGAGTCAGGAACAGTTTTTTGTGCACAACAGATTTGACCCTTTTAATCTTATCTATTTTTAAAAACAAATTATTAGTTTAGAAACTAGATTCAGAGTACTACATTTCTTACTCTTTGCACATCTTCTAATTTTGAGTTCATGACTCTCAAATTTCTCTTCGAAGTTCAAGTTTACCTGATTTTAGAAAAACATTGGTCACTTATACCCCCATTTTGTACACCATCTTGGTGCATTTACATAACACACTATAATTTGTTGACACTTTATCAATTTGTTCATCTAGATTATTCACAAATGCTAATACATTTTTATGTTTAGGAAGTGCATATATTTACATTATTCTTGAGTATCTTTCCAATTGGTCATCAACATTAATCGATATAATTTACCTTTCAAATCCCATTCAACAAATATTATATGAATAACTATACAAAGAAATAGAACTACAAAACTTAACCATTAAGTTATAAATATTTGTACCTATAAATAATTTAATTACAACTTTAACTACATATCATTATATTACACTAAAAAATTTAATTTAAATAAACATAAAACTAAATAAAAATAACTTGAATATCCTAATTTCATCATTATAATTTTATAATATCAAATCAAATAATGAATATTCTTTAATATTTCATTCATATTTAAGAGTAATAAATAAATACTATAAAATTAGATGTAACTATTAAATAATTTTATAAATAATATAAAATTATATCCAAAACTTCACTAACTAATAAACATAAGAAAAAGTGGCGCACAATTTCCACCCATTAGTTGTCTCAAATACCATGATTCCAATTTATTTCTGAGTAAAGTTCTTGACACCTTCACATATATGAGGACTTTAACTTCCTTATACTTCTCATATTGATAAGAAAGTTGTTCTATAATAAAAATTATTTGAACCTCAGAACATAGTTGCTTTATAATAGCTTTATGACATAAGAATCAATCGTTAAAGGAGATCGCTTTAGAAAAGCAGAGCTGTTGAGGCGAAGGCAATAAACATAAATGTTTTTACGAGCTTAAAATGGATAGTCCTTTTTTTAAATTCAGAAACAATGACAACCTTCACGTTTGAATTATTAAAATCTAGTACCAACTAACTATCGTTTGAAAACTAATTTCACAATGTTATAAATTATCATATCCCAAATCCTGTAAAGGATTGATTTCTATTACACTCTAACAAAATGATTTATATTGGTGACTATATTGTTTTGTACGACCAAGGTTGGTGAATGTACATTTGAGAATTTTTTGTTCTTTTGCTTAGGTTGTCATTGTGCTTTGGGTTGAATATTCTTCATTTAAAAAATCTTATTAATAATTATACTTAAAATGATTTAATAAGTTTATATTTTCAAAATGATCAATTACATGTTGACAAATAGTATATTTTTGTGTGAAGTTAAGTTTATTGATTTGTGTCATTACTGATCTATTTGCACACATTCTCACATTCCTTATCAATATGTTATTCATATCTACATGTATTTTCATATATTCTTCATTTATTTGATCATTATTGCAACCATCTTTATTCATTCATCATCTACCTTAATTTTAGCATCCTTCTTATATCACCACCCTAAGGGAAGAATTAATTGTACAACACAAATCTAACCCTTGATTTATCAAAATTTAAATTCAAAACTATTCATTAGTTTTAAAGAATATGTTTGTGTATTTTGAATCTCATTTAATAGATTAGCTTTATGATCATGTCAATAATAAAAATTAATTTAAAAGATGAACTATGCAAATATTTGTAGTATGTTTATGAAAACCTAAATTCATTTTCGATTCTTTAATGTAAGTGTTTTTAGAATGTTCCTTGTTAAATATGAATGGTATTTCCTTGATAATTGATGATGATAAATAGATGTAATTGAATTTCCTTAAATATAAGGGTTTTAAATAATCATATAATTGTATGTTTATTTAGATCAAGGATGGAGTAAACTGAGTCATAACAAGAATTTGAATTTAAAAACTAAAAAATAAAAAAAATAAAGGATGATCCTTGTCTAAAATTGACCTTATACCTATCATTTAGAATGTGAAAATGGTAAAATCCATCTAGACAACAATTCACAAGAATAAATAGATAAACAATAACAATAATATATTATAATATACATACATATTAAAAAATGAATGATTAAAAAGAAGTCTTTCTTAAATTTGAATTAACCTAATATATAATAATACAATATTAAAGAGAAAGAGCGAATCATAAAAATGTGCACTCCCAAAATCAAGATGAGACCATGTCCAAATAATGCAAAGTCGTAGAGGCTCCTAGCTAATAAATACACCTTCATAATAAGAGGTATACTCCAAGGACTATTCAATGTGCACTGAATAGAGACAATTCACTGAACCTTTTTAAGTGGGTGAAATTTCAACACCGTTGAACAAACTGTATTCAAAATTTCTATAATATCAAGAATTCTAACATATGACACATAATGCTTCGCTATTTGGGCAGACGTATTCAAATTTTGACTTTTCTCATTGAAGAAGTCTTGTTTCCCTACGTGATTGTCAGATGCTAATATGACTAGCACTTGCACCTTCGAAGGGTGCAAGGGTTAGCTGATAGTGTTATATACATTACATGATGTAGTATTGCCTTTGTAGAGAGGATATTCTATTTTCCATATAATTGTATATGGATTATTTTTCTTGTTCTCCTTGTTCTCCTTCTTCTTCTTCTTCCTCTTTTGCCTCTTCTCCTCCTCCTCCCCCTCCTTTTTCACACCTTCCCTCCTTCTCCTCCTTCTCCTTCATATTCCTCCTTGTTCTTTGTGGTCTACTATAATTTCTTCTTCTTCTCCTCCTCATCCTCTTCCTCCTCCTCCTTATCCTCCTTTTCCTTCTCCTTCTCTGTCTTCTCTACTTCTTGGCCTTTTTCTCCTCCTCATTTTCCTCTTCTCCTATTTCTCCTTTTTATTTCCTTCTATTTTTCTGTCTTCTTCCTCTCATCCTTCTTCTTCGAGCATTCTTCTCCTTATTCTTCCCCTAATTCTCCTTCTCCTTTTCCTTCCTAAAAATATACTAAGTATTATCACGTACTATGATTCCAATGTATTGAATGGGTCATAGGTACACAATATTACTATATCTTTAGCTACTTTTCCTTTTGTATTCTTATTCTTTACCTCCCTCTACATATATGTCTTGCTCTCACCCTTTCAGTCACTCTCTTTCTACTACTTCGCATCTCTCCTTCCTTTCTCTCTCCCCCCATTTCTCTATTCCTATCCACCCTATCTATTCCTCTTTCTATTCACATATTTTTCTACTTTTCCCTTTGTCTATAATTATTATTTACCTCCCTCTACATATATGTCTTCCTCTCACCCTTTCAACCACTCTCTTTCTACCACTTCCCATCTCTCCTTCCTTTCTCTCTCCCCCCATCTGTCCATTCCTATCCACCCTGTTTATTTATCTTTCTATTCACATATTTCTCTATCCCTCTCTCTTTCTCCCTCCCTCTCTATTTTTCTCTCTACTTCTTTCTATATGTTTATCATTCTATTTTCTAATAGATCCATTTTACTCTTTCTTTGTATGTATGTGTGTGTGAGTATACATATACATATACACACATATATATATACACATACATATACACATAAATTGAAAATATTAGTATAATTTTCTAAAAAACCTTAATTAATATATTCATCTTTTAGATTATCTTAATTTATGTGAGTATATTATTAAAATGGGAAATTTTATTTTTTTGTCTTTCATAAAGCAACTCCCCCCCCTCCCCCAACGGGGAAATTCACCTCTCCATCTCTCTTCTGTCTTTATATTATTCATTTTACTCTCTCCCCCCTCTCTTAACCTATCTCTCCTTATCTCTCCCTATATCTCTCTATCTCTCTAGCTATCATTTCCTATATGATTTATGCACAACCTAGCTTTTTGAAAGAAACAATTAAAAATCTCTCTCTCTCTCTCTCTCTCTCTCTCTCTCTCTCTCTCTCTCTCTCTCTCTCTCTCTCTCTAACTAACTAACTAACTAACTAAGGAAGTGATGTGAAAGAAATAGAATTAATGAAAATAAATTATTTCCCTTGCTAATATTTGAATAAAAATTATAAGGAAACTCACACAATCTAACCCTATATCGAAAGTTATAATTTCTCTAATTGAATCCTAACGTAACCTAGAACCATTAATCTAATTACATAAAACCCTAATCTTAATTCAACATTGTAACTTGGCCCTTCAAGTGGTGCATATAAATGTTGGTGCGAGTTACCATGGAGGCTACATGAAGCTTACAATGGTTTGCCCATGTTCCATCTTCTGCCATTTTTTCATAGTTCTCTTTAAAATTTATTTCATTTTTTGAGAAAATAAAGGCTTAAAGTCTAAATGATGCTCCATAATGTAGTCCACAACTATACCACAATTCTTTGAGTGCTAGTCTTGGTCACCTTCAAGATGATCTTCTAGTGCTCCGAAGAAATAGTTTACATCTGCTTGCATTTCCACCATTCTCATCTGCAATCTATTCCTTTGCGCCTCAAATTCTTCATAGCTCTTCTCCTTGTTTTCTTCTTCATCCAACAAGGTACTTGATTGATATTGCTTTTCTTCTTCCTTGGTGGGCATTTCAGTCTGAGGAAGAGGTACCATGTATGCATCCTAACATAGTATTCATTTTAAGTCATTTGAGTGAAAACACATAGCAGTTCAACTTAGAGTATGACCTTTTCCATTCATGAGAGCATAAAAGAATGTAAATGATACAAACTTTCAAATACAATTTATATTCAGCATTAAAGATCGTGTACATTGAAAACATTACATCAAAGACAAGAGCAATAGATAGATTATGCCCAAGGAATTAGATAATGGTGGTAACAGTGTCAACTTTAAGTGCCTACACTTTGCAAATTATCCTAGCTTCCTTACTACGTAAATAAGGTTAAAGCTCAATTTCATCTATAAACAAATACGGAATTACATTCATCTATAAGTAAAACAACATATCCTTGCAAAATTTTGACAAAAAAATTGTGAATCAATTCATTTCTATGGTGCTACATCTCAATTTAGAGGACTTTGTTGAAAAATATAGGCATTTCCATTGACTTATTCCTGTATGTAGAAAAAAGTAAAAGTTCTAAATTTTTTTTATAAAAATATAATATAATAGAAAATAAAATATAATAAAATGTAATATAATAGAAAATAAAAATATAATTGCATGATATATTAAATGACTCTCTTTGAGAAAGATTGATATAAATAAATCCCAAAAGAAGTTTCTACTGATAACTTCTCAGCTACAATAGTAACATCAACATTATCTAATAACTATTAATACCAACGTAAATAGGTAGCCTTCCATGTTAGGCTCATATTAAAAAAAAATTATTGTTTGTCCCCATCTTCTCCTGTGGCACGCAAGGTTTAATTGTTCCCTACCTCTATCTCCAGTAGAGGGGGCAACCTTTGGTGCTGCAAAAAAGTTAGAGAAATTAATGCAAACATCTTGCCATACTCATATTCCAACCAGTCATTAATTAGAGAAATAAACAATTCGTATGCAGAAAAAATCTGCATTGGATTTGGACGGTGCACATACTCCAAGCATATATATATAATATTATATTTTTTGGGGGAGATAATAGGGATTGTGCCATTAATGGAGTATGGCCTCCCTAGCACCCAAGGCTACGCAGCCAACTAAACCGTATAATACATAGGAAGAGTTTTAATGGAAAAAAAGAATGCTATTTTCAAGAACTCCCTTTCGGCATAGGAGGAGGCCACTGAATAATAATTTGGTTTCATGCCTTTGGGTTGTCTTTATTTTAAATGGTTCAATATTGGAGAATAGTAGATCATCAAGAGGTAAAGTTGTTTTTGAGAATAAATCTCTAAATTTGACAATCCCTGAGTTTAAGTACAAAATTGACATGTTGGAAAAAATTAGAGATAAAAAGAAGCAAAAATAATCACTGGTACAAATGACGATCACTAACATTTTCAACTCTAGCTTCCTATGCAGTATCAAATCAGCATTCTATAACTATATTGTCATTGTGAATCAGTATCAAATCAGCATTCTATAATTATATTGTCACTGTGAATCATAAATCAATATCTTATAAGATACATTACATCTAGAATGAATCAACAAACTCAAATGTTGACAAATCACACAATTAAATTAATATTTAAAAAAAGTGACATTTAATTTATACAATGTTATTATGACAGTCCAACATATATCTTGATGATCTTTGTTGATAATTTTTTCTTTTAATTTACACATTTAATTATGTAAATTTTTCTATTTAGACAAAATTGTTCAAAAATGATTTCACAAATATAGACCTCGTACTTTATCACAAAAAGCTCTTTCCAGTATAATTAGATTTCAATAAATATATTTAAAAAATAAATAAAAGATTATTTCATAATCAAAATATTATTTGATTATTTGTATTTAACATAGAAATAAAGGAGAAATATATTATATTTTTTTATATTTTTTTTATGAATAGTGCCTTTTCTATTAATAAAATATTAAAGTTACATATTCACAAAAAAGGGGCCGGGAGACATAGAAATCACCCTGCAAAGTTCACACGGTAAAGCCAAAAATAGTTAACAACTATTCATAAAAAAAAAAAAAAAAGGAGGCATAAAGCCTTTAAGCAGCAAGAGTGTTTCCAAAAGGAGGAGGATCTTTATCATCAAAACCCCACACATCATTGGGGTTAATAGGAGGGTCGGGAAGAGACCAACCATCATCTTCAGCTTCTTTCTTCTCTTTCTCTTCCGCCCTGGGCAGAGAAATGGCCAGCGCCAGGCGGGGAAACTTGGAGGAGGTGGCAGGATGCCAATCAAAGCCATGACGGGTGATAGGAGCATCAGGAGGGGCGGACTAAGCCAGAGTTGGAGACCACCCAGAAGCACGGTGAGGCAGAGAAGCCGAGCAGCAGCACCAACCATCGTTGCCACCTCTAGGAGAGTGGTGGCAAGGAGCTTGTGACCATGGGGTACGGGAGCGGCGAGTTGAAGAGTTGTGCCCTCGACAGGGGCCTCTAGGGGGAGTACCTTCAACAGAGATGGCATCTGGAGGAACCCTGGCAATAGTGCAGGGGGCATTACCGTAGTGATTGAGAAGCTCCTACAGGTGAGCCACCTCCAGAGCCACTTTATTAGCTTGAACCTAGATCTATATCATGACATTATTACATATGCAAGCCTTGTTATATACAGCAACATTCGTATCAAGAAAGCTGTGAGAAAAAATAACAACATTCCTATCTTTCCACAAAGTGAACAAAATCTCCATCTTGAAAGTATGCCAAATCTGGGTGAACTTGGATGGAAGTCTAGGAGAATCTCCTAAGACAATCATATGCCAGGAGAAAGGCTCGGGCCTAAAAGGTTTGAAAAAATCATGAATCCACTGCCAATACTATTGAGCTCTCCTATAGAACTAGAAGATGTGTAAAAATGTCTTAGGGTGACCATAGAAAGGACATCGAGGGTCATGAACACCCAGATGTTTGAGCCTAGGTCCCACTGGAAGACCTTGGAAAAGTAAACACCAAGCAAAGAGAGCCATCTTGGGCTCTGTAATGGTAGCCCAGACGGTCTGAAAGTGAGAGCTCCAGTGAGAAGTGGAAGAATGAAGATGTCATCGCTGGTTAAGAGTGTCCACCATTGAAAGATGGGGAACAACCACCTATAGCCCAACCTTGGTTTGTAATTACTAAAAGGAGTGGTAGGATACCATTTCCAATCCTTCCACCAGGGCTGAACAACCTAAATAACAAGCTTATGAATCAAATTACCAGGAATAGTAGAAACTACCAGATCGAAAGTCTGACGATCAATGCGAGCCAAAAGGTACTGCACCTGCATATCCTCCTAGGAACAGAGATTCATAGTGGCCTTAGAGAAGAGGTCCTTGGGAGTCTGAATGCCACTTTTGAAAAAATGCAGAGCACTAGCACCTTGAATCTTGGCCAGGAGGATGCCTTGAATAGAAAACAATAGGGACCACCATAGGTTCTGTTGATTGAAAGAAAGCCCATTGCGAAAGCATCAGCATCCCATCGAAGCCAAGGCTTAATAGCTTCCCAAGCTTTCCAAATACTCTTGATGATGAAAATACCTTGAATCTCAATAGGTTCTTTCATAGTGAGCAAGGTCTGAAGACCAATGCCCTTCCAAGTCAGCCTGTGAATAGAAAAACCTAAAGAGATTCAGTGCCTGAAAAGAACCTTCTAGGCCTCATCACCAGTAAGAGCCCGAATAATCCACTTAGCACAAAGACCTTGACCTTGCTTCTAGGTGGAGAGAAGACCAAGGCCACCAGAATCACGAGGAAGGCAGCAATACTCCCAGGAAACCCTGTGAAACCCATGGTTGTCAGCTCGAGAGGCCCAAATAAAGTCTCTGAGGAGGCGTTCTAGCTTGAGATACAAAGCTTTAGAAGGAGCCCAACAAGAAGAGTAGTAGACATGAGTAGCAATTAGCACTTTGGAGCAAATCTGAAATTTCCCAGCAAGGGAGAGAGGCTTACAAATCCAATATCGCAACTTTTTCTCAATCTTGGAAATCACATCATTCTATAAGTCCACAGAAGATCCATGGAAAGTAAAGGGAATGCCTAGGAAGTGGAAAACTTCCCCATGTTGAACCCATTTCTAGTCAAACTTAGCAAGCTAGGGAGGAGTTGGAAGGAAAGACTATCTGAAACATAGAGTATTATGCCACTGGATAGCAGATCCAGAGGCTTGACAAAAGGTGTCTAGGCATTGTAAGGCACTAGAAATGTTCTCCTCATCCTCAATAAGAGTGAGAAAGGATTCATCAGAAAAGTGACCATTAAAAAGTTGAGAAGAGGACTCGGTAAGGGAAATGCCTGGAACCAAACCAGAGGAGACAGAATTGGCAAGCAAATACTCAAAGCCTTCAGCAAAAAGTACATATAGTGCAGGAGGTAGCAGAAAACGTTGTCGGATGGATCTAAAAAGCCCAAAAGTATCAGATTGAGACCCATTGATAGTAATGCATACAGAGGCATCACCAAAAAGAATTTCTACAGACAACAATAAATTAGGACCTGTATCGTCTTAAAATGGAAGCACTTCCATGTTAAGAGAGTTTAGCCCTCCGAGTAAGTGGTTTGGGGTCATGTCAAGCACCTTGATCAGGTCTTTGCATGTATTTGGCTTTTCTCCCTGCCTTCCACTTCTTCCTCGCACTTGATTTCTTCATTCTAGGTGAAATTAGGGCTAGGATCTTAAGGATTCTCTTGAATTTCCCTCTTCTATGGCTCTATTTTCTAGGTAGGGTTTAGAAATGGATCCTCCTAGGCTTCATCACAATAATCATAAGATTTTATGTCTATCTTTGACATTCTATCCTGTTCTGGCATCAGTTCTAAGTTTCTAGGCATCCTCAGGACCTCCTGACTTGGTTCTGAGTCAATTTGGGACCAGGGTCAAGGTTGAGTTAGAACTTGACTAGGTTAGCGTCGAGCTAAGATCCTGACTAGGTCAGGTCCAACCTTGACTTTGACCCCTTCCTCCAAAATTCCAATTTCCAGAATTTCTGGGTTTCGGGCTTTCAGGAGATTTATTTTCCCTCCTCCGGGTTGGCCATTTCAAGTTTTGGGATGGTAAATCCTTTAATTGCATTTAATCTAGGTATATTTTCTAAAGGTGAGGACCTAATTAGGATTTAATTCTCCAAGGTGGCCCATCTAGAGGAATGTGCCCTAGATCACTATAAAAGGAGGCCTTCCTCTCTCATTTGGACATCAAGTTTTGTGAAAACATATCTCTCATCTCAAGTTTTCATTGTCAAGCTCTCTCAAGCTCTCAAGGTGATCAAGCAAGCATCCATCCAAGCATTCAAGCTATTGAAGGGATTTGGTTCAAGCATTCAAGATTTATCATTCAAACCTTAGATCTAGCCATCATGATGGTGTGATCTTCCTTCAAGATCCTTTGTTCATCTTCAAGATCCATTTCATTCTTCTCTCAAGGTGGATTCCAAGCATACAACCATGGAGGTTTGATTTACATTTATTGTTGTGTTCAAGCTTTCATATCAATATACTTGTTTACATTTCAAATACAATTGCATATCTATTGAATTGCATACCTTCATTGTTAGATCCTTTTCTACTACTTGCTAGCATTCTCCATTTCAACTTCAATATTAAGGTTGATTCCAAACTGGGGTTTGACCAAGGCAAACCCCCCCCCCCCCCCCCCCCCAAAAAAAAAAAAACCCTCTTTTTCTTGTAGGTGCAGGTGCAGAACTTTAGATCTGAGATCAGATTCAAATACCCTTTTCGCCGAACTTTCAAGATCCGCAAACAGAATTTTTGTCAGAGCTGTGGGGGGCAGGATCTTGCCCTAGGGTAAGATCTTGCCCCACTATCTGGGTCAAGGATGACCTACCTAAAATCGGAAAAATATTTCTGGGTTTTGTAGATCTCGTAGTTTTAGTTCAATACTTTGGGAATCAACTATTTTTGAGATCATTTGACAGGGTTTTCAGCCGATTCTTTTTCAGAAGTAAGTACCTTTATTTCGTAATTTCAATATTAATCATCTACATTTACTTTCTATATCAATACAATTCAAATGTTAGTGTAAAATATTGGTTTTGGGGTCTCTTTTATGTGTAAACCATTGTTTTAGGACCCCATACACTATTTTGTCATTTACATTTTGGTGAACCCGACACACTTACCCCTTTTCTTTTGTGGATTTAGATGCCCTATTGTGTTAGATCTCCCTTTGCATTATCTTGTGTGTTCACCTTCACTCTGCATTTTGGTGAACCCAACATACTTACTCTCTTTCTTTTTGGTGTTAGATCATTTGTTTTCTTGCCTTAAGATTAGATTTCTTTTATGCTCTTGCATTTACATTTCAAAAATCCAAAAAAATTTCAAAATCTCTTTTAAAAATACAAAAACATTTACATTTTCATGCTTTTAGTATTCAACATGTATGATTCTTGTTTTGAGTACTTTGTTGAGGCTTTTGTTGTTCAAGATGATAGATACCTTAATAGTGAGGATGAAAATTGTGCTAATGAGTTCTCCATTGATCTTATTCCTATTTCACCCTCCTCCACAACCTCTTCAATTGACCTTTACAAAGATGAGTTAGGGATTGATGTTAATTCTTCTCCTAATATATGTCTTTTCTATGAGCCTATTTTACAATACAATTTACCTTCTTTCCCCTTTAAGGATCAAGCTTTAAAGACTTACGGCACTCCTACAATGTGCTTTATTGATAGGGATGATAATCCTCCTATTTGGCATGAGCCTTTGGACTTGGATGCTAATTAGTCCCTTCCTCATGAAACCATTATGGATAATCCTCCTATTTGGGATGAACCTTTCGATTTCGATGTTGATTACTCCATTCCTCATGAAACCATTATGGATAATCCTCCTATTTTGGATGAACCTTTGGATTTCGATGTTGATTACTCCCTTCCTCGTGAAACCATAGTCGATAATCCTCCTATTTGGGATGAACATTTGGATGTTAATTACTCTCTTCCTCATGAAGCCATTGTGGATAATTCTACTTTTTGGGATGAACCCTTGGATAAATACATTGATTTATCCCCTCCTTGTGAAGAATTTTTGATACAAAAGGATGACATATTATCTAAAACACACTTCCCTTATGCGAAAGAAGATGACATTATAGATCCTTCACCTCAATTTAGGATTCCTTCTAGTGATGAGGCATTAGCAGAGAAAGATATGAATTCCCTTAATGCTCTTCCTCTTAGTGGTGATCTTATAGGAAATCAAGATCCTACCTCACAACATTCTTACCATAACATTATTTATATCTATTCAAATCCTTTTCCAACTGTGGTTCCAAGTGTTCCTTCGGTGGTGTCTTCCATTCATATCACTTCCTACACTTTTACTAGTGTTCCTAATCTTCCTAATCCTAATCCTATCTTTCCAAATCTGATTCCTAATTCTCATATGATATTCCTAGTTCTTCCCACACTTATGTTGAGGTTCAAACTATGGTTCATGATGTGCAAAGATTCATCAAAGTACCTTCTCCATATTATCCGATCCATAAAGATAAGAGAAAAGAAACTTCTCCTTTGAAATTTATTCATAATTTTACCCCTCACTCTCTTTTCTCCTCTAGACTGAGGGGCAAGAGGTATATTTCTTCCTGTCTTTTAGAATCCATTATATTCCTACTTTGAGCTTAATTGGTTATTCTTTCATTTATCTTGATGGTTTTTATTATGATAGTTTTTCATCTATTTCTCTCTTCTATTATTCAAGATATCTTTTCTAGGACATGTGTTTTGCAAAGGTATCCCTTGCCTTTCATCCTTGGGGGGCAAGGTTCTTTCTTCTCTCTCTTTTTCTAGGGCACTACTTTCCTTAGCATAGTGGTATTTGTTTATATTGCAATATTATTTCATCATATTGATAGATGTTTTGACTAAGGATAACCTTCTTATATGAGAAGTTGTTGTCCTAGGTCGTCACTTCTTCTTTATGTTGCAAATTATGTTCTTTATACACTTTCACCCTTGCTTTGGTGTTAGAGTTGTTTCCCTCATTTCAAAGATTCCTCTTCCTCTTCCTTGTAGGGGGCTTGATGATTGAATCTTTGTTCCCTTTGTTTTAAAAGACGATATTTTATCTAAAGAACTCTTCTTTGGTGGGGGCCTTGTTGATAAGATCTCTTTCATTGAGGATCCTTTTCCATGAGTGACATATTCTTTTCACAATTATCTATATTCCTGGATGTAGGGGTCAATATCCCTCACTAAGAATATGGTGTATATTTTTGTAAATATGATATCTCCTTGCATTGTGAAGTAGGTATCCTCTTCCATCTTTGTTCCTATACTTGGGGGGCAAGGATGTCATCTCCTTCTTTTCTGTCTTTCCAGGATTCACCTCTTTCCTTGGGTAAGCAGTATTTATCTATTATGTGATATCCAATCATACATGAAAATTTTGGTTTGCATTGAGGATTTATGTCCTTGATAACAACATCTTTTGTTGTTTGACATTGGGTTCCCATGGTTGATATCTCTCACCTTGCAAACTGAAGAGTGTGTTATCCCTCATAAGGGTTACTTTCTTTTCACTTCTTCCATGATATCTCTTTGCATTCGTCCCTTCCATGGCCTCATAGGAGCTATGACCTTCTTGGCTTGGACTGGGTGTTGTTTGTGGATATTGTCTTGATGCTGAGGAAGGCTTTATCCTTATTCTTTTCTTTCCTTAACATGTCAAAATAGTATGTTTTTTACATATTAAGGAGGGGGGCATATATAGGGCCTCCCTTGTACTATAGTTTTTTATTTTTACATGCTAAATCTTGAAAGGTAATGCACATAAGTTGCTAAATCCTGAAAAGACACACATTTATATGCTAAATCTTCCAAAGGTAATGCACATAAGTTGCTAAATCCTGAGGAGACACGCATTTTCATATTCATAGTGATACAAGAAGGTGGATCTATGGGTATTCTAGAAGCCATCAGAAGATGCATTACAACTTCAAGCACAGTTTATGGGTGAACCTGTTGGGCTATCCCTCCAGGGTGATTCATGGTAAGGTGGGCATCTTACTGGGTGAGGTAATCACTTTCTCCTTTCTTTCTTTTCTGCTTTCATGCTAGTAGGATAGGATCATGAAGCTATGTTATTTATAGTGTTGCTCTTGTCTTTCTTATGTAATAATTTATGCTTTTATGATAGCTTTCCAAATATGATATTAGTATGAGAAATATTTCTTAGCGAGGTTTCTTATGCTAATTGATTTGGGTTATTTAGTGCTAACCCTTGTTCTTTTGGTTTTATTATTTCACATCCTCGTGTGTGTATGTTGAGTTAGAATATTTAGTCTGGGGGCTCATGTCCTTAGCTAAGTGTTATTTTATCGCTTTGTGAATCCACTTGGATCTCCTCTTTCTTCTCCTTCACCAAGAGTTTGCATCGAATCCATACTCTTGCTAAAGTGGGGGCTTAATGTATCGTCTTAAAATGGAAGCACATCCATGTTAAGAGCATTTAGCCCTCTGAGTAAGTGGTTTGGGGTCATGTCAAGCACCTTGATTGGGTCTTTGCATGTATTTGGTTTTTCTCCCCGCTTTCCACTTCTTCCCCGCACTTGATTTCTTCATTCTAGGTGAAATTAGGGCTAGGATTTTATGGATTCTCTTGAATTTCCCTCTTCTATGGCTCTATTTTCTAGGTAGGGTTTAGAAATGGATCCTCTTGGGCTTCATCATAGTAATCATAGGATTTTATGTCTATCTTTGACATTCTATCCTATTCTGGCATCAGTTCTAGGTTTCTGGGCATCCCCGGGACCTCTTGACTTGGTTTTGAGTCAATTTGGGACCAGGGTCAAGGTTGAGTGAGAATCTAACTAGGTCAGGGTAGAGCTAAGACCCTAAATAGGTCAGGTCCAACCTCGACTTTGACCTCTTCCTCCAAAATTCCAACTTCTAGAATTTTCGAGCTTCGGGCTTCCGGGAGATTTATTTTCCCGCCTCCAGGTTGGCCATTTCGGGTTTCAAGATGGTAAATCCTTTAATTGAATTTAATCTTGGTATATTGTTTAAAGGTGAGGACCTAATTAGGATTTAATTCTCCAAGGTGGCCCATCTAGAGGAATGTGCCCTAGATCACTATAAAAGGAGGCCTTCCTCTCTCATTTGGACATCAAGTTTTGTGAGAACATATCTCTCATCTCAAGTTTTCATGCTCAAGCTCTCTCAAGCTCTCAAGGTGATCAAGCAAGCATCCATTCAAGCATTCAAGCTATTGAAGGGATTTAGGTCAAGCATTCAAAATTTATCATTCAAACCCTAGATCTAGCCATCATGATGGTATGATCTTCCTTCAAGATCCTTTGTTCATCTTCAAGATCCATTTCATTCTTCTCTCAAGGTGGATTCCAAGCATACAACCATGTCCAGGTTTGATTTACATTTATTGTTGTGTTCAAGCTTTCATATCAATATACTTGTTTACATTTCAAATACAATTGCATATCTATTGAATTGCATACCTTCATTGTTAGATCCTTTTCTACTACTTGCTAGCATTCTCCATTTCAATTTCAATATTAAGGTTGATTCCAAACCGGGGTTTGACCAAGGCAAACCCCCCCAAAAAAACAAACAAAAACCCTCTTTTTCTTGTAGGTGTAGGTGTGGAACTTCAGATCTGAGATCAGATTCGGATACCCTTTTCACCAAACTTTCAAGATTCACAAATAGAATTTTCGTCAGATCTGTGGGGGGCAGGATCCTGCCCCGTTATCTGGGTCAAGGACGACCTACCTAAAATCAGAAAAAGATTTTTGGGTTTTCTAGATCTTGCAGTTTTAGTTTCAGAAATGTGGGAATCAACTATTTTTGAGATCATTTGACAGGGTTTTTAGCCGATTCTTTTTTGGAGGTAAGTACCTTTATTTCTTAATTTCAATATAAATCATCTACATTTACTTTCTATATCAATACAATTCAAATGTAAGTGTAAAATATTGGTTTTGGGGTCTTGTTTATGTGCAAACCATTGTTCTAGGACCCCATACACTATTTTATCTATTACAGGACCGTACCCAAGAGCTTGGAGCATGGCAAGGATAAAAGGCCATTCAATGCGGTCATAAGCTTTAGCAAAATCAATTTTAAGGAATAAAGTGGTCTGCTTAGACTGAAGAGCCCATTCCATCCCTTCCCAAACAATAATAATGTTGTCAAGGATATACTTGGATTTAATAAAACCAATTTGCTCAGGGCGAACAATAAGAGGAAGGAGATGTCTGATTTTGAGAGCTAAAGCTTTAACAATTATCTTGTAGGAGACATTCAACAAGGTGATGGGCCTCCAATTGCAGATATCCTCAGGATTGCCAGACTTAGGTATGAATTTGATATTCCCTTTATTGATTAAAGCACCTAAAATTTTATTACGAAAGGCCTCGAGATAGACTTTATGCAGGTCAGGACCTATAGCATCACATAAGTGCTTGTAAAATTCACAGGGGAAGCCATCACATCATGGAGATTTATCATCGGCCATAGAAAAAGCCGCTTCTTTGAGATCACTAATGGTAAGAAGTTGCTCACAAAAGGCCCGCTGCTCAACCGCTACATGGTTTGGAGTAACAACAATACAAGCCTTAAGAGCCTCCTCCCATCCAACATAGTTACCCTGCGAAGCAAACACTTTTTCATAGTGTTGAACAAAATCCTGAAGAATGACAGGGATCTTAGTAAGGGTTTCAGATCCTTATTTGATTTTTTGAATACCAACATTGGTATGCCAGGCTTTGAGAGCGTGAAAAAACTCCTTAGAGGCTTTATTGCTCACCTCCAACCAGTGGAGGCGAACTTTGATTTGAGCTCCATGAGCAGCATAGGCATCTGCAATTTTCTTTTCATGTTGAAGCTGGGCCAACTTAAGCTGAAGATTAGTGTCAAAGGGGTTCAACGCAAGTGCATCTACAACATTGAGAAGAGCCTTAGTGTTAGCTTCATAAGCACACTTCCTATAGCAAGCTAGCTGACGGCCGTAGATGCGAAGAAATATCACAGTACTGGTGATGGAATCATTCCACCACTAAATCCAACCAAGCTGACTATGGGGTCGAGGCTCTAAATTCCAAACTTGAAGAATGTGAGCAATAGTGGAAGTATGTGTCAACACTAAATGTGTTGAGGTAAAATTGTGTATGAGCAACCTGCTTGGTAGAAGAACGGCAAGTGATGGAAAAATAAAAGGGGAAGTGGTCTGACAAGGTAACATCTGTTAGAGGAATGACAGGTAGGCCTCAATCTTTAGAAAAAGAGAAAAAAGATTGAGCCATTATCATAGCACGATTTAATCTCTTAAATATACGGTCAGAACTAGCTCTGAAATTAGACCAAGTATGCCAAACCCCACCCTGCTGGCGGCGATTAGCATTGGGGAAAAAAAGGACCAATTTATTGTGCATGTGGTACCAAGCTTCTCTCTACCTAGTTGTCCATCAAAAAGGCAGAATCCCTTCCTTGTCAGAGGCCAACTCAACCATATTAAGGTCCCCACACATAACCCATGTGGCAGGAGGCAAATTATCAGCCAGCCAGGACCAAAGATGAGATCTTTCCACAACATCATTGGGAGCATAAACATTAATGATGCCAAAAGAATGGTTGTGAAAAGACAACAAAATCCAAGTGACATACTACATCAGATCAGACCCATGAGCAATAACAGAAGAATGAAGGCAAGGTGACATAATAGTAATGACACCACCTTTACTAGCTTCATGTTGAGAAGAAAAAATAATGTCGTCCAACCATATGACACGACAGGCAAAGTTAAGCAGGAAACCTAAAATTTTAACTTCCTGAAGAGAGTGGACATCCAGACTATGAAGTCTGTGATGAGTATCACGAACATAGTACTTTCTGGAGAGGTCAATTAGACCTCACACATTCCAGGACAAAAATTTCATAAAAACTCTTGCATGGTTTCCTCGTCCCCAAGAGAGGAGAAACTTTTCTGCAAGAAAGCTGGACAGAGCCAAAGATGGGGAGTAAATCTCCAAAAGAGATAAACTAGCTTTTTTCTGGGTCATCCATGCGTCCATCAGGACTGTGAGACCGACGCAGAGACTAGGAGGAAACCAAAGAAATAGTAGGTGGTGTGAGCACCACCTTTGAGGTGGAAGACCTCGTAGGCAAAGTTTTCTCTTGAATAACAGGGTGTGAAATAGGTGGCACAATCGATGGCGCTTCGTTGGAAGGAGAATATTCTCCAGCTAGAGGTTTTGGAGGTGACACAACTGCAGAAGCAGTGTGTGCCATTTTAGAACTTGAGGCATTTCTACCTTTTTGCGAAACTATAGTCCATTCTTATTTTTTTCTAGCATTCAAATTTTTGATTGGCACTTCCTTTTGTGTTGGCTTCACCTGAGAGGTAGCCAATGGGAAGTCCTTAATCTTGTGTTCTATCGATTGACACCTATAGCAGGTATTTGGTAGATTCAAATAAAGAACTTTTTGAGAGATGGTGAGAGCACCAATTTGGATTTCAACAGTGTCCTTGAGGTCCCTAGAAAGGTCAACCTCAACACATACACACTTCTAGGGACGGGCATTGAAAAATTTGTCATGCTCCATGACAATGACCTTACCAAGGGTTTTAGCAATAGAATCAATAAATGGCCAGCATGGCAAAGGGAGACCAAGAAGCTCAACCCAAACAAGGACCCTAAGTTTTTTGTCATCTGAGACAGTGAAGTCTCAAGACCATCTTCGAAAAATGAGCAGGGAAGACCTAATCATCCAAGGCTCGCGACTAAAAATAGCTTCTGCCTGGGAAGGGTTAGCAAAATGAAAAAGAAAAAAACCTTTGGTAAGGCTTTGCACACCATCAAGGTGGACCCCATGAGGGGTACACCTCTTGTTTACCCAATCTTTAAGGATACTTTCAGGAGGAGTACGACGCACAAAATATCTAATCAAAGTATGCTTTTCTAACCATTCACATTCAGAATCAAATTCTTACAGATTAAGAACAATATTAGGGTTACCTCATGAAAGACCTTCGGGACAAACTTGCGAGGACGTTTGTTCAGAGGAGGCACCATGGCTTTTTGAAGCTTCAACTCGCACACCAACATCAACTGTGAGGCAGAAGTTGGCCGAAGCCATACTAAAAGCTAACCCTAATGCAAAAATCTTGCAGTAAATGTGGTATGACAGATGGAAAGCTCAAAGCAAAGACATAGACAGGAATCCATACACATGAAACCCTCTATCTTCTGATTTTAAGATTCTTTTTATATATTTTAAATGTAACAGAATAGAGTTTTTTGAGATGTGCATTGGTGGGATCAAACCAAAACAAAATGGGTGTTGCCCTTATTACCACCAGTATAAAGCAAAACGGTCATTGTGTGGTTTGATTTAGTATAAAGAAAAATGTTCATTGTGTGGTTTTATTTAGTATAAAGAAAAATGGTCATTCTGTGGTTTAATTTATGCTCAAGATTTAGAACTATCCAAATAAATTTACCACTATTTTTACTACTAAACCAGCGTTACTATCTTTGTCAAATGTTCTCACTATCACTGTAACTTTCTATATTCTCCCACGTCTAAAATATTATCATTAGATAGATCACAATCTTTTGAAAAAATCTTAAATTATTATAAAAAAAAATCTTTTATAGAAAGCGTAAATATTTATTTCATCTCTCAAACAAATTATTCCAATTGAGCTACATAAAAATTTCAATATTGAATGAATGCACACTAATGAGATAAATAATGGAATCAAACAAATTAGTGGGAATACAGTTTCTATTCATGTGCATGCTTCAAATGAGGACATTCTTCAGGAAGACATACCAAATAAGAAAGTGATTTTGAGTGTCCAGAAATTCTGATATCCAAATCACATAATTCTAAAATGAATGGTGTAGTTGGACAATGGTGCACAAAATGATTTTACAGGAAAAATCTCAATAGATAATTCCCACTGTGATCATAAGCACAAAAATAGTTGAATTATGTTATTTTATATAAATATTGCAAAACAATCATGTGTTGTAAATAAAATACTCAAGCAAAGAAAGGAAGAAAAAACTTACAGGTTAATAGATATGTGAATTTTCTTAGGACAGTGGTAAATTTTGAATACCACTGTGTTACCCTAAATGTTCCATTTACATGAAACGATGCCATTTTTTTTAATACCACCGTGTTTACATGGAACGATGCCATGTTTATTTATTTCTCATGTGGCTAATTTCTACCATAACCCAAAGTAGTTTCCTATACTCCCCACTTTCCAGCGTGCAACTTTGACGTGGCAAATGACAGTCATTTGATTGGGTTCCAAAATTTTTAGGTGTAAGACTTTTCCGGCACTACTTTTCCATTTATAGACGTAAGACTATCGGGAAGTCTTAAAAAGCTTGCGGGCATCTCCCCAAGAGAAAGCCTATCAACTTAAATATTGAAATTTTGGGATTTGACCTAGTTGAATGGATTTTGTTGAAAAAGTAGTTATTAAAATTATATTTAATTATTGATAGTAATTTACATATTTAAAACAATTTTTAATGCAAACTATTGTAGTTTTCTAGATTTTATTTTATATTTAAATATCACATTCTTCAACAATTAATAGTAATTTTATAGGTTATTTTAATTTAAAAAGGGGTAAATTGTTATCATATTTTTATTAGTCAACATTCATTCTTGACCATGAATTAAATGATACTTAAAATTAGCCTAATTTTTCTTGACTTCATTTTCAAGACAATGATATTTGACAAATATAAAGACACTAATTTCCTTCCAAACACAAATAAATAGTCTAGCCAATGAATTAAGAAGTACAAATATAAATGATGCACCATAGAAAACATGTTGTTAGATATTAGATCCACATTTAGAAATAAAGTTCACCCCTTTTTTTTTTTTCAAAATTGACTCATCACAAAATGCAAAGCCATTCAAAATCAAAGACAAAATGCATATAAAGTCATATATTTAATCCTAAGCCATTAGTATTTTTAATATCATATAAAAAATTAAATTTAAATGCATTTCATCATCAAATTTTATTGATATTCCTATTTCAGAATATTTAATAGTCTTATTATATCAATATAAATCAGTTTTACTTGATGTAAAAATCAGCTTTGACTTTTATATGTATAATATTTTGACCTAAATAATAGATTTATTTGGAAAAAAATATTTATATTCTTATATAAATCAATAAAAACTAAAATTATAGTTACTAGCAAAAAGAAATATGGTATTACTACTATTAAAAGAATATTTAAGTTTTGAAACAAGTAATTAAAGCCAAAAATCATATTTTACTTAAATGTAATATTCATATAAAATTAAATCATGAAAATATAATAAGATAGATATTAGAAATTGACTAATTAATTTTTTTGAAAATTTAGGACTTATTTTTGTTAAATCACTCAAATTCTAAAAATTTATTATATTATTTTATAACTGAAATGTATGTCTCTAACATTAATCTTTGCAAGTGAAAAAAAAATTTTATATGGATCAAATGACCATTTATATATCTTCATTGGTAGATGAAGATTATTCAATTTTTCCATCTTGATCTTTGATATCTAATGTTTGTAAGGGTTGGTAAATGTGTTCAAAGAAATGATCTAAATTTTTCTAGATCATTTTTAAATTAATTAATTATATATATATATATATATATATATATATATATATATATATATATATATATATATATATATATATATATATATATATATATATATATATATATATATATATATATATATATATATATATATATATATATATATATATATATATCTGTGTGTGTGTGTCTGTGTGTGTGTGTGTGTGTATTAGGTCAATTCATAGTAACTAGCGAAATAGTTGCAAATGTATAAATTATAACCTAAATTTTAAATGTTTATTTTATTACCATGATTAACATAGAGAATTAGATCAACTACACACAAGTTGATTTAATCTTGATCAATGAGTGGTAATATATTGATTAACACTAATATTATAGGGAGTAGTGATGATACAATTGGGATATGGGGATTTCATGAACCTAATTTAAGCAAGGATGTTTCATTTGTAAGCTAATTATTATATTTATGACACTAGTAAAAGTTGGATAAAAAAATATGTGAAAAGGATATGGGTGTATATTCTTTATTATCACATAATCACATCCAAACAAATCTCACACTTTAGTGTTGATCATTCCCAAATCTTGTATTATGCAATCACATTTTAATATCATCTTAGAGAAACACAAAAACTATTTATAGATACTTCATACTTTTTGAGTTCACTTACTTCATATTCCTTTTAGGAATGTGAAGATAATTTGCATAATTTTGTAATTCCATTTCTTCTTAAGGAGAGGAATTTTGTTGAATGGATTTGATTCATCTTTAGCATTCAATAATAGACATCTACCAGCATTGTAGGAAAGTCTACCTTCAATAGAGGCTACATACTCTCACTTCATCTTCTTTCTTATGTTGGGGACTTCTTCCTCACATGGAGATTTTACTCTATCTTCTTTTCTTTCTTTTGGGTTTTTTTTTATTCATTGTAGTTTTCTCTTCTTCTTCTTTTTTTCCAATTTTTTTGAGAGTTCTGTTAAGTTGAGTACCTAATTAGGCATAGTTATTGGGATGCAATCTCTTTGTATCTACCTCACTATACTTAAGGGGGGTTAGTGTAGAATATTTCATCTAGATAAGATTATTTGTGGATATATTTACTAGGATAATCTTTCCTATGTTTGATTTCTTTTATGAAGTTTCATGCCACTATTCTAGATGGTAGTTACTCATCCCCTTTGTTATATATGTACATCTTATTTTGAATGAATGATTATAAGTCTATTTAATCTTTTGGCCTACAATTTTATGGCCTCCCTCTCTAATTTTTATCTTAATAAGGAAATCATATAATACATGTTTAAATCAACATGGTGGTATTAAATTCATGTAACATCTTTTGTAGTCACCAAAAAAATTCTTGATATAGTATTATGTTTACAAAACTAATTATAATATAATTTGCTATTATGATTTCTTATAGGAAGTGACCATACCACTCATTCATTTTCATATTAGTATAAAACATATATAATAATTCTTACTTGAATGTCTCAGTAAATAATTTCGTATGAAGTGATCATAATAATAATGACACATTATAATTTTAGATAAAAGAGAATTGTTATAAGTAACAAAAATTAAATATTTAAATGCATTCAATAAATTTACATGTTTATAAGTTTTAAGTATCTTTGAATGTTATGGCCAATATTAGTAAATGTACTTTAAATTTCAAAATATTCAAACTATATGAATGACTACCAAAAAGACATAAACAAGTAGAATAGTTAAGCATTAGATTGTATCTATAAACTATTAAAAAAAACTTTTTAACTACTTTACTATTATTTTGCTAAAATATTCAGTATAGGATAAAACAAAATAAAAATGACATAAATATATTACTTTATTATTGCAGTTATATATAACAAAAGAAAAGGCTAAAGATAATTTGATATTCCATTCACATTTAGAAAATAATTATTAAAAATTTATGTTAAATTTTAAAATAATACACATCAATAAATTTAAAATTAGTAATGGACAACGTCCACCCAGTAATTAGCCAATAGGCTTTCTCCCGGGGAGATGCCCGTCGGATTATTTAGACTTTACGGTAGTCTTATGTCAAGAAAGACGAAACCGGTGTCGGAAAACAGGAAAGCGGTGCACGTCACTATTCATTCACGAGGTGCTGGAAACATGTCGGTAAATAAGCGAATGACACCCGAAGCCTTCTTGGTTGTTCATGGGCGGTTGGAACAACTGGTTAATCACAATTCAATCGAGGGCAAGCTTTTCTTTGCTGGGCTTTTATAGAATCACTACTTTCCTATTTTGAAATGGCTAACCAGAGCTCTAAAACCATTAATGTACGTTTTCTCATAAATAGTAAAACTCAATGTATTGTATATGCCGAGTCTGGAAAAGAGTTAATTGATTTTCTATTTAGTTTCCTTTCTATGTCGCATCATTGGTTCTCACAACTATGTTGAATGACGTTTATAGCTCTGGATTTGCTGTATCAGGCAAGGTAAAATTAATTCAACAATTAGTAATTACAGAATTAGTTTAATATTTATTGATTAGGGAGATCTTCATTTCTGTTCCATTAAGCACTCTTTTGTGATAATATTTCTCCTTACAATTTTATCCCGTGTTTCAGGGATCTGCACGTAGAATGAGCTAAAGGGTGTCATCTCATTAATTTTGGAAAAGTGCATTATGCTTAGAGAAAATTGGTGTTTTTGGAATAGATTGGAAATTAGTTAAAACAAACTTTTTTTTTTCCATCTGTAAGCTACTTTCGTTACAATTACCGCAAGACAGTACAAGCGTGCAGTCTTTTTTTATTATGTTTAAGAAACCTTGGTGCTATATAATGGATTTGAAACCAAAAGCAACAAGTTTGTCATACCATATTTTTCATATGTACATTGTTGCCATAGCAAAGTAGGAAGCAGGTAAAAGGAAAGGAAACACAAAACAGAAATGTAAAAGTAAAAATTTAGTGCAGGCTTCCAATAAGTTCTAGTGGAGCAGAGGATTGCTAAAAATTTATTATTATTTTATAATTTTTTATAAAAACATATATGCTAATTAAAAGAATAAATTCTTACTAACAATACTAAATTTAGATTAGGCTTGAGTCAAGCAGTAGCGGAGCGGAGGATTGATACTTCCAACCAAAGCCAATCCATTGAACGCCTGAAATTCGGTATACAAAAGCCTTTTACACAAGATATCTATCAATGAAAAGCTTGAGTTTTAATAAACATAACAGAACAACCAAAGTCATAAATGATAAGAATTCCCAAAATTAAAGGGCATGAATGCATTCCTGGTGGTGATTGATAGATTTGCCAAATATACCTCATTTTTTAGAAGCACCCATTCCCAACAAGCACAATGACAGAAGAATAAATCAAGTGTTCAACAAATATGTGATCATCAATTTCATGCTCAATAAAGGTCAAATGACTCAAATATTTTCCCAAACATCACCAGTCACCAAATTTCATAGAAAAGAATCAATATACAATGAATCTCAGAGATTGAAGACTAACTAACAACTTTTGAGGAATTCTACATTTCTGCGTTGGATTTTTATAATATCGAATTTCGTCATGAGATAGAAAATTAGAGAAAGATTAAATGTCTTACTAAAATTTATAGATTATACATTATGGTTCATTATTTATCATTTATATTTGCATTAATTTTAATATATTTATTTTTTCCTTCATAATTTAATTTAATATATTGATCAATTTTATTTTATTTTATTAAATAGATATAAAAAATCTAATTTTAAATATTTTTTTTCATTCTACTCTGCATTTTTTCGGCGTATCTTGTGTTGATGTTCACGACAATCTCTGTCCTGTCTGGCGACCGCACTTATTCCCATATGTCAAGTGTGCTCTTTCCTTTTCTTTGCATTTACTGCTCATGAAGTTGCCTCCTGAGCCCTTCCCTTCGGCAAAGGTCGTACCATCGGCCTCGCCTCCCACTAGGGCTCCCATGGAGCTAGATACTAAACCCATTAATAAGCTTGTTTCTTCTCATTCAGACCCAAACCAAAATCCTTTTCGAAAGTAGTTACCCACACTACTTCTGCCATTTGTGCTGGAGCTAAGTTTTAAGCTATTTCATTTGATGGAGCAGGTAGATCCAGTAAGGGCTCTGGGGCCGCCTTGCAACCTTTCTCCATTTCTCCAAATCCTGATATGGTTAATGAAATTGTTAAGGAAAAGGCTAGGTTAAAAGGCTCTGCTATCTTCTTTGATGTTGTTGATATCGATAAGTGTCCTCGCAAATTTCTTTATGATTGGTTTCATAATTACTGGAATTTGAAGTTAGGGTTTCATATTTCTTTTTGAATACAAATTCAACTTGGTCTTTTTTCTATATTTTTCATTAATTCGGATGCTCAACAAGAGGTTCTTAAAAAATAGTTTTGGATGGTTGGAAATTCTTCCTTTCGTGCCCTAGCCTAGACACCGGAAGCCATTCATGAGGAAATATTTTCTCTTTCGGCTCCTCATTGGATTATTGTCAAGAATATCCCTCCCTTCCTTTGGCGCTTCCTTCCTCATCTCCTCAAACCTTTGGGGAAAGTCATCAGAATGGATGACATCATGAGGCTTGTGGCCAACATGAATGCTAGGGCTCTTATTGCATTGCAACCTGGTTTGGAAATTCCTGATACCCTGGATATTAACATTATGGAAGAGGTTTTTTCTTGCCCTATTGAGATGTTTGGTGGGCTCAATGCTTGCTTTCTATGCAAAAATGAAGGGCATCTTAGGAAGGATTGGCCTATTCTTACCCGTAAGAAAGCCCCTAAATCCCAACCTTCAGCTTCCTCACCTGACTCGGTCCCACTTCCCCAAGCTACCCCACCTCCCCAAGTTCCTCCACCTCCCTAAGCTCCTCCACCTCCCTCCCCCAAGAATGATAGTCTCTTGACTCCTTCTATCTCTCAGGCCATTATTGTGTGCTCTCAGCCTATGATTTCCTCTCCGTTTAACCCTCCCTTTTCGAGCCTAACTGACTCGGATGGTTTTCAAACTATTGTTAAAAAGCATAGGAAAAGGCATAATCCTCCTCCCTATAGATCTAATGATAGATTTGTTCCCTCGCTTGGTGCATTGGTAATTTTTCCCGCTATCAATTCCTCCTCCTGTCCGCTAAAAGCTAAGCCTGTTAGTAAGAAGGCGGATAAAAATCTGACTCTCAATCTCCCCCTAAGTCCTTCAGAGAAATAGATGATGATTACAACCTAGAAATTCTTCCTGCCTTCTCCTCCAATCATCACATATCCATTCCTGCATCCTCCATCCCTTCGGTGCCTTCTGCTAGAGTCCCACCTTCTATTTCTAATGACATGGAAGTGTTGATGCATTCTGACTCTGATAATGAGGATCTTGATGACAAATCCAACCCTCCTCAATAAAAAAAAAGAGGTCGACCTCTAGGGTCCAAAAATAAAAACTTGCGTGGGAAGAATGGTCATCTTCTCTCAGATAGTATTAACATTGATGGATCCATGGATCCTAAGCGTCCTCACCCAGCAACCAGTTCCTCATGAATTGTGTTTCTTGGAATATCAGGGGTCTTGAGAACCCTGATAGGAAACATGTTATTAAGCATTATCTCAATTCTATTAAACATATGGATTGTCTTATGTTGCAAGAGCTAAAAGTCACTGATTTTGTGCTTGAGAGCAATTTGAATTTTATTTGGAAAGATGCTATTAAGGTGCATTCCAATCATAATAAAGGAAAGGGTAGGGTGGGCCTTCTCATCAATCCTAAGTGGGCTTCCTGCATTACGGATAGAGGAGTGTCTCCCTACAATAGAGCAGTTTGAGTTACTTTAAATCTTAATTCCTTTTCCTTTGGTATCTGCTCCATATATGTCTCCAATGATTACAGAGAAAAAGTGAACTTCTAGTCCTGGCTCGCCTCCCTCCCCAATATCCCTTGGATTTTTGAGGGTGATTTCAATATGATCAAAGTGCAAGAAGACAAAATTGGGGGCCTCCCCTTCTACTGGAAAGAAATAGAAAAACTCCAATGGAATAGAATGAAATATTGTAAGCTCATTTTTCACCCGCTCACTGGTAATTCTGATGATTAGAATGGCCTGTGGCACACCTGGTGTAATTTCCAACAGGGCCCCTCAAGAATTTATGCCAGGTTGGATAGATTTTATGCTAATAAAAACTCTTTCCCTTTCCTCCTTGATGACCTTGGGAATTTGGTCATGGTCACACCCGCATCCCTTTTAGACCACCACCCTATCTTGGTTTGCATTAGACTTAATGATTCCCCCTCTACTAAGAAAGCTATTAACCTGAGATTTATTGTTAATAACTTTCTCCTCTTGGACAAAGATGTGATTTCTCCTATCCACCTTATTAGAATTATTAACCATAAAAGTTTTCCTGACCTTTCTCTCATTGATCTTTGGAATCTTAATATCTCTACCTAGCATAGTTTATTAAGGACCATTGGCCAAAAGAAAGCTAAAGATCACATGTACTCTGAAAAAATTCTTTCTGCTAAGCTCCACCTAGCTGAAACTAATGTTCAATCTAATTCCCAAGACTACAATCTGTGTACCCAAGTTGCTCAGGCTAGGAACAGTCTTAGACAACATCAAAAAATTAAAATTAGAGGAGCCAAAGTTAGATCTCGGGCTCACTGGCTCCAAAATGGTGATAGAGGGTCTAAGTTTTTTTTCAATCTTCTCAAGAAAAAACAAGCTAATGAATCAATAGATAGAATCCTTGTTGATAAAAAAGAAATTATAGATAATGTTGTTATCATTGATGTTTTTGTTAGTTTCTATAGTAAGCTTTTTACTTCTAAGGATTCTGAGGAAGCTTAGTCTCTCAAGCATGATTATAAAACTCTTATCCCCAAGAGAATTTCTAGGCAAGATGGAGTGTTGCTTAATAATGATATTTCGAAGGAAGAAATTAAAAAAGCTATTAAATACATGAAGACTGACAAGGCCCCTGGCCTTGATGGTCTGTCAAGTGAATTCTATAAAGCTAGCCTGGATTGGATTTGTAAGGACCTTTATGATGTTTATTCTAATGTTGTTGCTAAAGGTACCTTGGGATGTCTCATTAACAAAGGAATCATCAAGCTGATCCCTAAGGATGGGGATAAAGCCCTTCTTAAGAACTGGAGGCCTATCACCCTTCTGAATGTTTCTTATAAAATTCTTGCTAAGATTTTGGCCTTGAGACTTGAACCTATTCTTCTGAAATTTGTGAGTACCACCCAAACTGGCTTCATCAAAGGAAGATATATTCTGGAAAATTTAATTACTAGTTGGGAAGCCATGAGTTGGTCCAAGCACTCCAACCAAGATTCTTCTATGCTACTTCTTGACTTTGAGAAAGTGTATGACCGTATTGAATGGGACTTTATTATTATTGATGCAGGAGCATCTTGGGTCATTGGCAATCTTGCATCAACCAAAAACATTTTCTGATTTCTGTACCTGTTTGTTGTAGTTTTCTTTATAATATTTTCATTTGATAGTTTCATGGTGTGTGAAGCTTAAATCATGTTGGGAACCTATTTGGGAACCTTCTCCTCTGAGCACATCAAGTTTGGATGGACTGTTTCAAAGTTACAACTATTTTTCTTACCGTCGGAATAGTGTTTTCCTATAGTTTTGTTGCTGATTGTTCATGTTGGTTCTCTTGATCCATAAGGAATCTTATTTTGCGCACTTAAGGGCTTCAATGGGACCTAAATTAATATCATTCCCCAAGAGCGCAGCTTCCAATTCAATATGAGTCAAAAGTTATGCCCTTTTTGGCACAGGACCTATTTTCTGCCAGCTTTCACGTCTGAGCTATTACTACAGTTTTGGTGCTGATTGTTCATGTTGGCGACCTTGATCTATAAAGAATTTTATTTTGTGCACTTATGAAATTAAAGTGGACCTAAATTAATATCATTTCCCAAGAGCGCAAACTCCAATTCATTATGAGTAAAAAGTTATGCCTATTTTGCCTCGGGACCTATTTCCTGCCAGTTTTTGGGTGAAACGTGTGGTGTTTCTTCTTGTGATGTTCCGTGTGCTCATATGGGACCTTGCGCACTTAAAGGAATGTTCTTGGGTCAATTTAGGACCTAAATCCAAAGGTGCATCAATTTATATTCATTCTAGCATTAGTTTTGGTTTAAATCTTGAGACTAGACCTATATTGTAATTAAATGCCTAACTGGCCGACCTGTGGCTTAGCTGGCTATATAAGGGGTCTAGATTGATGTAGTAGAGATCATGGGGAGATATAGGAAGGATTATCAAGATACATCATTGGAGAAAAAGATAGGATGCAAGCTGTAATTCTGAATTCATAATTCTCATTGTATAAGGCCGAAACCCAGAAGGCCTCAGAGTTGGGCATGTTGAAAGAAATAATATAATTCTCTGTTGTTGCTGCCAGTTGATTGTCTCATATCCATTGTGTTTCCATTGATTTCATGTGATATTATATTGCTTCCATTGTGTAACTTTGAGCATGGGCTTGTTGTGGATTCAAGTGGACTCAATTCTGCTCGATTCTGCTTGTATCTACCCTGCCCCTGCGTCAATGTTTCCATTGTGTTCATGTGATATTTATATTGCTTCCATTGTGTAACTTTGAGCAAGAGCTTGTAGTGGATTCAAGTGGACTCAATTCTGCTTGATTCTGCTTGTATCTACCCTGCCCCTGCGTCAAGTGGTATCAAAGCGAGTTCTTTCTTGTGGATTGGATCGTGGAGAACCTTATTGGATTTGGTTGTAGGGTGGCAGATCTGAGATTTGACCTATAACTTGTAGAAGGTTACAATCTTGCTGGAACCTGATTGTCAAGATGATTTGTGGTAGAGGAAATGATAATGCTATCATGGATATGTTGAGGAAAATTACAACTAGGCTTGAAGCTGTAGAGACAACCCAGAGAAGAGGAGCACATCTTGAAGATGTTAGTAATGAAGAAGAAGAAGCAGCACCTAATGTTGAACCTGAAGTTGAACAAGATGAGGAAAGACTTTTGAGAGTTTTGTCTAAGGCTAACTCCAGACCTGCAGTTGAAGTTTCTTGCTATGATGGAAGACTTGAGACCGATACACTTTTGGATTGGATCTCTGAGATGAATAAATACTTTGAGTATGAAGGTACTCCTGATAATAAGAAGGTTAAGATAGTAGTCACAAAGTTGAAAGGGCATGCATCTCTTTGGTGGGATCATTTGCAAACTGAGAGACAGAAGAGAGGAAAAGAAAAGATCAAAACATGGATGAAGATGCTTGGAAAGATGAAGAAGAAGTTTCTTCCAGCTGACTACGTACCAAGTTATTCTGATGAGAAAGATGCAAAATCTGAGACAAAAGGACATGAGTGTGAAAGAATATACTGAGGAATTTTACAAATTGGATATCAAATCTGGACATGTGGATGATGAAGTTGAGAAGGTGGCTAGATATCTAAATGGCCTAAGGACATCTATTCAAGATGAGATTAGTTATGTGAAGATTGATAGTGTGGAAGAAGCATACCAATTTGCTTTGAAGGTTGAAGAAAGATTGACAAAAAGACATGATCAAAGACAGAGGAAGAGGTGGTAGATTTCAAAGAAGTAGAGGTAGATCTAATGGAGAAAGTAGCAGATCTAAAAATTTAGTGCAAGATAAAGGACGGAAAGATGAGCCTACTAAAAGAGGTAATTACTCTAGAGGTAGCTATACTGGTTACTCTAGGAATAACAATAATGGTAGAAGGGAAGAGAAATCTTGGTTTAAAGGTACTTGTTACAAATGTGGTGAAGAAGGACATAGAGCTTTTGAATGTACTAACTCTGGAAAGAAGACTGGAGGTAATGGTAGAAATAATTTAGCTTGTGAAGAAGTTGAGGAAATGTCTAATGAACCTGAACATGGTGAGAACTTGATGCTAAGAAGGATCTTGTGGAATGAAGAAGCTGATGAGGAACTTGTTTTGAGGAAAAGTTTGTTCAGAACCAAATGTAAGATCACTGATAAATGTTGCAAGGTAATCATTGATAATGGAATTTCTGATAATTTGGCATCTGAAGAGCTGGTTAGCAAATTGCAGTTGCAAAGATTGAAACATCCTAAGCCTTACCATATTGCTTGGATCCAGAAGGAGCATAAACTACTTGTAAGTGAACAATGCCTTGTTAAATTCAAAATTGGGAATTATCATGATGAAGTCTTGTGTGATATTATGCCTATGGATTGTTGTCATATTCTTTTGGGTAGAACTTGACAGTATGATAGGAAAGCTTTGTATGATGGTAGATTGAATCAATATACTATTTGGATGGATGGAAAGAAACAAGTGTTGTTGCCTTTGATAGAGAAGTTTGATGAAAGTCACTGTACCACAGTCAAAGTATGTTTGGTTGATGGTAAAAAGTTTTCAAGAGAAATGAAAGAACAGAATGTTTGCTTTGCTTTTATTCCAAGAAAGACTGAGAAACAAGATGATTTAGAACATGCACCTGAAGTTACGCCTTTACTGAATGAATTTTATGACATCATTTTTGATAATGTACCTGATGGTTTACCACCTATGAGAAGTATAAGTCATTGTATGGATTTGATACCTGGAGCTAGTTTGCCTAATAAAGCACCACATAGGTTGACACCTGATGAAAAGATTGAATTGAATAGACAAGTGCAAGAATTGCTTGAAAGAGGTTTGATTAGGGAAAGTCTCAGTCCTTGCGTAGTACCTACTGTATTAGCACCTAAAAAGAATTGAGAATGGAGAATGTGCACTGATTCTAGAGCTATAAACAAGATAATAGTAAAGTACATATTTCCTTTGCCTAGGATGGATGACATAATGGATAGTTTAAGTGGAGCAAAGTATTTCACAAAGATTGATTTGAAAAGTGGATATCGTCAGATAAGGATCAGAGAAGGGGATGAATGGAAAACTGCATTTGAGACTACTAAAGGTTTGTATGAATGGTTGGTTATGCCTTTTGGTTTGACTAATGCAACTAGTACTTTTATGAGGCTGATGAATGAAGTTCTGAAAAGATTCTTGGGCAAGTTTGTGATTGTATATCTTGATGACATTTTGATATTTAGTAAGAGTAAGGAGGAACATCTTGAACATATCAAACAAGTATTGCAAAGATTGAAGGAAGAAAAGTTGCTGATTAATTTGAAGAAATGTTCATTTATGAAAGAAGATATTGTGTACCTTGGTTTTGTAATTTCAGCTAATGGATTAAAGATGGATCCTGAGAAAGTGAGAGCTATACTTGATTGGCCTACACCAGAGAATGTTGGAGAGTATTTGGGAAGTCAGAATAAGTTACATCAGAGACATATGAAGTGGGTTGAGTTCTTGCAGAATTTTTCCTTTTCATTGAAGCATAAGAGTGGACAGTCAAATAAGGTTGCTGATGCCTTGAACAGAAGAAGAAATTTGCTAACAAAAATGAGAGTTGAAGTACTCAGTTTTGATGATTTGAAGTATTTGTATGAGGCTGGCATTGATTTTTCAGAGCCTTGGAAAGCTCGTAAAGAACACACAGTGAGTGATAAGTGGTCTGATTATTTCATTCAAGAAGACATGTTGTTTAAAGGAGTTCAGTTGTGCATACCTAGAGGATCTATGAGAGAGAACATAATGAAGGAGAAACATAGTGGTGGACTTGCTGGACATTTTGGGATTGATAAGACAGTGAATTTGATTTCAGAAAGATACTTTTGGCCACAGATTTACAGAGATGTATAGAGAATGGTTAGAGGTTGCAGAATTTGCCAAACAGCAAAAGGAACTAGTCAGAATTCAGGATTGTATACACCTTTGCCTGTACCTGATAGACCTTGGGAAAATGTGAGTATGGACTTTGTTCTTGGATTGCCTAGAACTCAGAGAGGTAATGATTCTATTTTGGTAGTGGTTGATAGATTTTCTAAGATGGCTCATTTCATACCTTGTAAGAAGACATCTGATGCATTGCATGTAGCTGAATTATTCTTCAAGGAAGTGGTAAGATTGCATCGTTTGCCTAAATCTATTGTTTCAGATAGAGATACTAAGTTTACTGGTTATTTTTGGAGGACACTTTGGAAGAAGATAAATACTAATTTGAAGTTTAGTTCTACATTTCACCCTCAGACAGATGGACAGACTGAAGTTGTGAACAAAAGTTTGGGAGACTTGTTGAGATGTTTAGTTGGAGAGAAACCTACTAATTGGGATTTGATTTTGGCACAAGAAGAGTTTTCATATAATAATTTAGTGAATAGAAGCACTAAGAAGACACCATTTGAGATTGTTAATGGATTTCATCCTAAGGGAACCACAGAGCTGAGAGATTTACCTACTGAGACCAGAAGAAGTGCTGAAGCTGATCATTTTGCAGAATACATGAGAACTTTACATGATTAAGTTAAAAAGAATTTGGAGGACAGTAATCTGAAATATAAACAAAGAGAAGACAAGAGAAGGAGACATAAATATTTTGAAGTTGGAGATGAGGTTATGATTCATTTGAAGAAGAATAGTGATAGCATTGAAAAGATCTTGAATAGCAGAGTTGGCAAG
The DNA here is from genome assembly GCA_027943335.1 of Chamaecyparis obtusa. NCBI lineage: Eukaryota > Viridiplantae > Streptophyta > Pinopsida > Cupressales > Cupressaceae > Chamaecyparis > Chamaecyparis obtusa. The sequence goes on from BSBK01012726.1 coordinate 86,494, forward strand.
AGTACAAGAGGAAAAGACTACATCGAATATCTAGTTCAGTGGAAAGACAAGCAAGTTGAGGACAGTTCATGGATTACACAAGTTGAGTTGGATCTTTATGATTTAGGTCAGAGTATGAGTAGTTCTTGATGTGGACATCAGTTCTTTATTTACCCTAGGTGTCTGATGCAGGAGCATCTTGGGTCTTTGGCAATCTTGCATCAACCAAAAACATTTTTTGATTTCTGTACTTGTTTGCTATAGTTTTCTTTATAATATTTTTATTTGATAGTTTCATGGTGTGTGAAGCTTACATCATGTTTGGAACCTATTTGGGAACCTTCTCCTATGAGCACATCAAGTTTGGATGGACTGTTTCAAAGTTACATCTATTTTCCTTGCCGTCGAAATAGTGTTTTCCTATAGTTTTGGTGCTGATTGTTCATGTTGGTTCTCTTGATCCATAAGGAATCTTATTTTTTTCACTTTAGGGCTTCAAGGGGACCTAAATTAATATCATTCCCCAAGATAATAGCTTCCACTTCAATATGAGTCAAAAGTTATGGCCTTTTTGGCACAGGACCTATTTTCTGCCAACTTTCACGTCTGAGTTGTTACTACAGTTTTGGTGCTGATTGTTCATGTTGGTGACCTTGATCTATAAGGAATTTTATTTTTTCACTTAAGGACTTAAATTGGACCTAAATTACTATCATTTCCCAAGAGCACAAACTCCAATTCATTGTGAGTAAAAAGTTATGCCTATTTTGCCTCAGGACCTATTTCCTGCTAGTTTTTGGGTGAAATGTGTGGTGTTTCTTCTGGTGATGTTCCATGTGCTCATATGGGACCTTGTGGACTTAAAGGAATGTTCTTGGGTCAAGTTAGGACCTAAATCAAAAGGTGCATCAATTTATATTCATTCTAGCATTAGTTTTGGTTTAAATCTTGAGACTAGACCTATATTGTAATTAAATGCATGACTTTCCAACCTGTGGCTTAGCTAGCTATATAAGGGGTCTAGATTGATGTAGTAGAGATCATGGGGAGATATAGGAAGGATTATCAAGATACATCATTGGAGAAAAAGATAGGATGCAAGCTGTAATTTTGAATTCATAATTCTCATTGTATAAGGATGAAACCCGGAAGGCCTCACAGTCGGGCATGTTGAAAGAAATAATATAATTCTCTATTGTTGCTGCCAGTTGATTGTCTCATATCCATTGTGTTTCCATTGTGTTCATGTGATATTTATATTGCTTCCATTGTGTAACTTTGAGCAAGGGCTTGTAGTGGATTCAAGTGGACTCAATTCTACTTTATTCTGCTTGTATCTACCCTGCCCCTGCATCAATTATGATGTTAGATGCTTTTGGTTTCCCTCCCTTTTTCTATAGCATTGTTAAGGTTCTTCTCACAGATGCCTCTGCTCAGGTGGAAGTTAACAGGTCTCTCTCAAAACCTTTCCCTCTTGGTAGGTCCATTAGGCAAGGTTGCCCCCTAGCCCCTACCCTTTTTGTCATTGCTTTTGATTCCCTCTCTTACATCCTTACTAATAACACCCTTTCTCCTGCCGTTAAGGGCATCACCCTTCCTAACAATACCGAGCTTATTAATTACCAATTTGTTGATTACACTTTGATATTTTTTGAAGCCACTGAATCTAAATTTGAAGCTCTTCAATCCAAGCTTAACACCTTCTATACCATCTCTGGATCCCATATCTCTCAAGCTAAATCTATTTGCCTTGGCTGGGCTGAACAACCCCCTGTCTGGTTCATCTAATATAACTTCCAATGGGGGTGGGGGGCAAAATATTGTGCATTAACTTGGTATTCCCTTCTCCATTGAGCCCTCCCTCAAGGAAATGTGGCTTTGGATTAAGGATAAGATTCTTATCAAACTTAATAAGTGGCATAACAGATCCCTCTCCCTTGCTAGTAGATTGCAGGTTTGTCAAAAAATTCTCTCCTCTTATAATGTTTACTACTCTTCTGCTTGGATGTTTAACAATTATGAGATCCTTGAGATCTAGAAAGCCATCAGGAACTTCCTATGGTCTAATGGTAAAGGTAAAAAGAAGAACCATGCTATGAAATGGGATTGGTGTCACATTGATAAGCTCCTTGGTGGGTTGGGCCTAAAGGATCTTAAAATCCAAGGGATTGCATTGGCCACCAAATGGATCTTTCACTCTCTAGAAGGAGACAAGCCTTGGAAGGTCCTCATTAGGAGTAATATTGAAAGGGGCATCCCTAAGAAGGCTAAATCTTGGAAATGCATCCCCTTTTGTGACATTTTAGTGGGTGACTTTCCTATTCTTGTTCAAGGTTCCATGGTTTTTAAAACTATTTGGAAAGCATGGGAATATGTTAAAAAATTCATCCCTAATAGAACCTTTTTTGACCATAATCTTATTTATGGTGAAAGATCCATTTGGTGGAATCTTCAACTTGTTGGAAAACCTCTTGCCTTCTCACAAGGATGCTCTGCTAAATATTGGAATAGTTTGGGTATCTCTCAACTAATTCATCTCTTTGAGAAGGATGAGCTTATTAGCTGGGAGGATATCAGTACTAAATTTAATATTCCCCCTTCACAAAAGAAAATGTACAATATGATTGTCAAAGCTAGTAAAGATCTGCCCAAAGTTTTCCATGTTGATTCTTAAAGGTTTCCTAAGATCAATTGGCCAGATGGTACTGTTGTGGAAAAAAATAAAGCTAAAAACATATATAAAATCATTACTGCCAATAAAGATATTATTGGGCACATCAATAAACTCTGGTCCTATAACCTAGATGATAGCATGTGGAAGAAACACCTTGACAGACTCTGGAAGTCTCTTATTGAGCCTAAAATTAAATGCTTCAAATGGATGTTGGTACTTGACAAACTTCCTATCAAGAAAGATCTTGATGATAATGTTGTCTGTAGGATTTGTGGTCTCCATGACACTAGTAGACATATTTTCTTTGATTGCTCTTTTGCCAAAAGTATATGGTGTATGTTTGGAATTAATTATCCTATCTTTGTGAATATCTTTGAAATTGTTACTGGTTTTATTGATGGTCTTAAAAGTGATATGAATATTTTCTGGAATATGTTATCTTCTAACATTCTTTGGTAGATTTGGAAGTGTAGAAATGAAGAAAGGTATCAAGACTCCCCCAGATCCCTTACTGAGTTTTTTTGAAAACTCACTTATTTCAAAATTTCCTCGCAGGTCAATGTGAATATGACTTTGGATAGAAAGAAACTTAGAAGATTTCTTCGAAATGGTCACACCACCATGTTTGTCTTTGAGCTTAAGGATGGCTATGACTGGAGGAGCCATATGGACAACTCTGCCAACTTTGAAGAAACCCTGAAAATGCTCACCAAGGAAGTCTTCCAAAGCAAGAATGTGACCAACCAGCAAATCAACATGTTATCTCAAATCGATGAGAAGAAGAATATCATTTAGATGGAAGGCCCCAAGGGTTGGACTGCCTGGGCTGAGGATCACAATGACATTTTGTCCTAGTCTATTGTATCTTTGTTATGTAATTATTTTGTGAACTCTCTGTAGTCTCTTGTGGTTGAGGATGGGCCTCTTCCGTTAAACTCTTGATTTTTTTTTACTATTGATAACCTTATAGTTAATTCAAAAAAAATATTAATATTTTTAAATACTATTTTTAAAAATTAAAATTATTTTATTAGATGATAATTTTGAAAATCTTGTTAGTCTTATCATTCATTATATTATTGATTATAATATTTTTAGAACTAATTTTATAAAATATGATAAGCATAGATTTAATATTGGTATTTATAAAATAAAAAATATAATATAGTATAATATTAGTATTTGAACATTAATAATATAATTTTAAAATGAACATTTTATTTAATTTTATATTTAAAAAATATTATATTACAAAAAAATATGTTATAAAAGGGTACATGGTTGTTAATTTAAACCAAAAAAAAAGTTTAGTGTTAAGAATAGATTGAAATAAAAATAATTTATTAAGATTATAAAATAGTTTAAGTGGAGGAGTTTCTCATGGATAAGAAATCCTTTTGGCAGTAATGATTTTAGTATTTTTTAATTTAAATCTTATCCGATTGTAGAATAAGTAAATCAATCTGTATTTGAATTCAATCAGTTTGCATTATAAAAATCACAAAACTTAATTGATAACCATTAAATATGTTCAAGTTACGGAGGCTATATGGAGTGTGAGTTGGCATCTTCGGGATTGCGATATTTTTTTTTGTGTAAATTAATGGTTTTTGCAATTGGTCAGACATGTAGGTTTAATTTTGTATGATGAGGAATGTTAAGTTTTTCTTTTTAACTTGATTTTTATTAATTCTACAAATTCTTTCACATGACCATGAAAGTTTTTATTTATTTAGGCTAATGAATCGGGATTAATAGTCAACTTCCTAATCTAATTGCATATAAAAATTTGAAACCAACTAAAAATCTTCTTTTGAAGAAAACTAGAAAAATCAATAAAACCTCATTACGAGGCCTTAATTGATTGTAACTGGCCTTGAAAAATGACAAAAACTACTCCAAACGAACACATCTTGCTCAACTCTTCAAGATGCTTCTCCATATAAAACTATTTATGTTGAAGAATGTTTTGATAATTATAGTGGGTCGTCATGGAACCAAAAGATCCAAAAAGTGTACTGATAGTGCTTGTAACATTAGGCATCTAAAGACAACTCCCACTCACCATGTCATGGGCTATTACTATACACAAACTGCAAGGACTCACGCTACATAAGGGAAAAAATGACATATGAACTATATCTACAATTGTATTGTATAATCCAAATGTCTGAACAATTCAACCTTCCATTGTAAGACTATACATGAGTGAATTATCATGAAATGTCAATTAGTCACTATAGTTAACACTTAATTAAACATGTTATGAACAATTCCCTATTCCAAAATACCCATTTCTATTTTATTAAATATACTTGTAAATTAATTGTTTATGATTATTTAATTATGTTAAATAGAGATAGAGATGCACATAGATATATACATACAGGTCTAGGATATTGTACGTCAAAGAGAAATAGAGGAAATTAGATAATTATAGAAAGAGGGTGAGATAAGAGAGAGATAGGGAGGGAAAAATAAGTGTCTACATGTGTTTTGCATGATTACATTTGAATGAAATCTGTAATTTATGGAAAGGTCAAGATCATTAGAGAACATAGCATTATTCTCTTTTGAAATGAAACGTTTATGGTTTCTATTTGGTAAAACTTGCAGAGAAAGGATGAGTGTCAATAAAGGAAAAGTATAATAGGGTGTATTCCATGGGTGTCAAGGAAGATGTAGTAGATACTGATGATTTGCAGCCTAGCTCCCTGGAATAGCTCACCAAATGAACAACAAAGTGACATCACTTAAAGCTCGTTTGTTTGTTGGAATTCGACTGAAATTGGGATGGTCAAATCTTGGAATTGACATTTTTTATGTCTGTATTCAAAACATGAAACTGGAATAGGGATTTTTTAATTCCCATTTACCCCCAAAACCAGCATTTGAATCTTCCATCTAAATAGATGGAGTTGGAAAATCAATTCCAATTCCACTTAAATGGGAATTGGGGGTAAAGAAAAATTTATAATATTTTGAAATCCATTTGCAAAAAACATGTTCCATCTTATCATTATGAATTTCAAGTGAACCAAATTATTCCTTAATATATATCACTATTAGCGTAACCCTTGCACCCTTCAAAAGTGCAAGTGCTAGTTGTACATCATTTTACTAAATTGGCACTGCTTTCACTGATAACACCGATGGCTTCAATTTTTGTCTGCGTCTCATTTTATAAATAAATTCTTAATGATTTCTTTTATAGAAAAGTGTTTGGATGGGTAGAGGATGCTTTAGAGGACTTAGTTTGAAGTTTCGGTATTTAATGTGTATCGATGTAAGAATTTTTATAGATTCAAATTTAAAGTAAATAAATATTATGAACGGTGGAAATTTTACATCTGTAGAAGTAAAATTGTTTCAAATGAATCTGACAATCATATATATAACTGTGAACTTACAACAAATGACCACAGTTTAAAAATAATAGTCTAAGATTATCTTTGAACTAATTAAACAATAAAAATAATAGAATATGTTATCACGAAATCGCAAACTAATCTTTAATCACTTCTTTAACTTTACAGTTTTTCTTTGCACCTTCACAAATATATGGACTTGAGCTTCTTTCTACTCCTCAATGCTTTATAAAAGCAGAGATATTGCACTGAATGCAACAATCAGAAATGGCTTTATGCTTTATCATTTAAAAATGGATCGCTCAAGGAAATAGCAGCCATTTTCCATAACCTTAAACACGCTGGAATATCATATAAAGCAAAGTTCATGTTGAGGCAAAGGCCTTCTTTATAAAAACAAAGCTGTTGAGGTGAAGGCAATCAAATTCGCTTTAAGACCTTTAACATGGATAGCCATCGCTGAAGACAACTTTACAATGTTTAATAACGAAATTCTTTATCAAAGTGAGAGAAAAAACTTGTTTGAACAGGTAAAGAAAGTTGCTTTATAAAAGAAGAGGTAGCTTCACGTTTGTGGATTTTATGTGTTTTAATGTAAAAACATTATGCAGTCAAAATTTAGAAACTGTTACCCACTTTTTAACTTCACAGTTTTTTTTTTGGCACCTTCACAGATATGAGGACTTTAACTTCCTTCTACTTCTCGTATTGATAAGAAATTTGTTCTATAATAAAAATCATTTGAACCTCAGAACAAAGTTGCTTTGTAAAAGCAAACTTGGTGCACTGAACGTAACAATTGTGAATAGATTTATGACATAAGAATCAATCGTTAAAGAAGGTCGCTTTAGAAAAGCAGAGCTGTTGAGGCGAAGGCAATAAACATAAATGTTTTTAAGAGCTTAAAATGGATAGTCATTTTTTAATAGTTCAGAAACAATGAAAAGCTTCCTGTATGAATTGTTAAAATCTGGTATCAATAAACTATCGTTTGAAAACTAATTTCACAATGTGATAAATTATCGTATCCCAAATCCTGTAAAGGATTTATTGACTTGTGTCATTATTGATCTATTTACACACATTCTCACATTGCTTATCAATATGTTATTCATATCTACATGTATTTTCATATATTTCTCATTTATTTGATCATTATTGCAACCATCTTTATTCATTCATCATCTACCTTAATTTTAGCATCCTTCCTAAATCGACACCATAAGAGAAGAATTAATTGTACAACACAAATCTAATCCTTGATTTATCAAATTTAAACTCAAAACTATTCATTAATTTTTAAGAACACGTTCTTGTATTTTGAATCACATTTAATAAATTACCTATATGATCATGTCAATAATAAAAATTAATTTAAAAGATGAGCTATGCAAATGTTTCTAGAATGTTTATGAAAACCTAAGTTCATTTTAGGTTCTCTAATGTAAGTGTTTTTGAAATGCTCCTCCTTATATATGAATGATATTTCCTTGATAATTGATGTTGATAAATGGATGTAATTGAATTTCCTTAAATATAAGGATTTTAAAAAATCATACAAGTGTATGTTTATTTAGATCAAGGATGGAGTAAACTGAGTCATAGCAAGAATTTAAATTTAAAAATTAAAAAATCAAAAAATTAAGGATGATCCCTGAGTCTAAAATTGACCTTATACCTATCATTTAGAATGTGGAAATGATAAAATCCATGTAGATAACAATTCATAAGAATAAATAGATGAACTATAACAATAATATATTATAATATACATATATATTAAAAAATAAATGATTAAAAAAAAGTCTTACTTAACTTTTAATTAGCCTAATATATAATAATACAATATTAAAGAGAAAAAGTAAATCATAAAAATGTGCACTCCCAAAATCAAGATGAGACCATGTCCAAATAACAAGAAGTCGTAGAGGCTCCGAGCTAATAAATACACCTTCGTAATAAGTCGTAGAATTCAATTGAAAGAAATGCATGTAGCATCCAATCAGTACTGTAGATATTGCTGTTAAGCATTCAATTATTTATGTGCAATTCAAATTTAATATAAATAACTGAAATTTCAATTGACGATAACGTAGCTGAAATTTCCAAATTTGCTTTCCTAAACTGCCAATATTCAATTTCCCTGCAACTGCAGACACCTTGAATTCTCATAAGACTTTTTTGAGAGGGTGAAATTTCAACACTGTTGAATAAACTGTATTCGAAATTTCTATAATGTCAAGAATTCTAGCATATGACACATAATGCTTCGCTAATTGGGTAGACTTATTCAAATTTCGAATTTTCTCATTGAAGAAGTCTTGTTGTCCTACGTGATTGTAGGATGCTAATATCAATATTGAAATTTTGGGATTTGACCTGGTCGAATGGGTTTTGTTAAAAAAGTAATTATTAAAATGATATTTAATTATTAATAATAATATATATATATTTAAAATTATTTTTAATGCAGACTTTTATAGTTC